>JBBUKS010038423.1:0-10707 GCA_038050645.1 Hedychium gardnerianum | reverse complement strand
ATCCAATTCATCCAATATTTCAAATTCAAGCATCTAAAGATAACCAAATAACCCCAACCAATTACACCATTCCAAATTTGAGTTCAACTTAAGAACATGAAACTAAGCAACATAATATAACTACACCCACAAACTTACTACAATCACATCCACTCAAAACAATTACACAACTATATGAATCAATCCTATAACTGAATAAATCTCCAAAATGACCAACAAGCACCAATTCAACACTAATCACCTCTTACCTCTTTGGTGGTGGCTGTCGGCAGTGGTGGAGATGATCGGAGCAAATCTGGGACAACCCCACAGCTGGCCGGAGGCCAAATCGATCTGCAACAAAAATGGAATTTCATAAATTAATCTCCAAACACCTGCCCACACCACTCAACCATCACTAATACTCCTCTTACCTTCATTGGTGATGCCTAGACAGTGCTGGATAAGAACTTCTCCAGTGGCAAATCTGCCGGGGAAGAAGGGAGTGGCTGCTAGAGTGGTGATGGCTACGGGAAGGAAGCTATCACCATAGGTAGATCTTCCAATCGGTGGCTGAGATGTAGGAAGGGCTATCGGGAAATAGTTGAGCAAGTGGAGATCTCCTCCAACCGGCTGAGAACTCCAGTGGATAGAATATGAACGGTGACCCCTCTCCCAATTGGGAAAAATTGTAGAACGGGGAAGATGACTCTAAATTCGGGAGGGAACTCCGACGGTGGCTGCGCGAAGAAGACTCTGATCCGAGTCTCCCAACGAAAACAACCGACAACAATGGTGAGGGATGGCTGCTAGGGATCAAAGAAGAAGGAGGAGGGTTGGCGGGCAGAGGCTCAACTAAGGCAGAGGTGGTGCTCGGTGGTCGCAGAAGGATCGATTGGTCGCCGACGCTCGAGTGTGTGGAGTCAGAGAGGAGAAGGGTTGACTCCCGTCGTCGATTTGTCAAAGCAGGGAGGGGATGACCGATAATGCAGGGTACCGGCGATCGTGAACCGACGGTGGTAGCAGGTAGCAGAGAAAAGAAAAGATCGATCGAGAGGGGAGGGGAGGCTTGGCAGATTTGAGAGAGGAATGAAATAAATATGTATGTATATATAACTTAGGGTTTTTTTAAAAATTTTTAACTTTAGGTTAATTAATTCCAACTTAGGGTTTAATCAAATCTATTAACTCCCAACTAAATTGATAATCTAAACAGACCTTCCAAAAGCCTATTATTTATATCCCCGTAAACTTCTCAAATTAGCTCTAATTAAATCCAAGAAAATTTCTAAAAATCCCCAAAAATTCTTTTAAACTTATTTCTCGGTCAATGCACATTCTTTTTTTTAATTATTGTATTTAACATTCTCCCTCACTAATAAAAATATGGTCCTCAAATTTACTACTCAGGTGTGGTAAACACAATAACACAGTCAATCAATATAAGTACCGAAAATACTACATGCACCTTAAGTAAACAAGTGAGGGAAATTGAGCTTGAATCTCATCCTCAAGCTCTCAGGTTGTCTCCTCATCAGTATGATGTTGTCATCCAATCTTGACGAGTCAGATAATTTTGTTCCGCAATAAGCCACATACAAATACATGGTCGCCCACCATGAACTCCAAAGGTCTTCGTATCTGATTTGAACAACTCTTGTTGTTGATCCCGGGGTTTTCGTCATTCCTCATCTGATAATAAATATTAACTTTGCATCATGTTGTATATTCTGTGATCCTAAAATGTGTTGTTCACCAACTTCCTTTCACAGAGTAGGGGTTCGATGTGCTCTGTCCAACAAAGCCTCAAACAATGATCATCTAAATAGCTGAATGCTATCCGTAGAGGTATGCAAACTCCACCAAGTGCAAATAATCCTCTCAGCTGCCATCGAAATCTACCACACATGCTCACAACAAATCCCTAAGTGTCTGTGTAGCACGCTCTGATTGTCCATCTATCTGCGGGTGAAAAGTTGTACCGAAATAAAGCTTCGTACCCAAAGCCTACTAATATACTACCAAAATCGTAAAGTAAAACACGAATCTCCATCCAATGCAATACTCTGAAGTATATCGTGAAATCTGATAATCTTTCTACAGTATGACTTTGCTAGATGATTCCAAAGAGTCAATCCTATGGATTAGTAGAAATGTGCGAATTTGATTAATCGGTCAAAGATCATCCAAATCACATCATGTCCTATCCATGTTCAAGGTAACCCTATCACAAAGTCCATAGTGATATGTTCCCATTTTCATTCCGATATCAAAACCTTCTGAAACAACTTTACTAGTATCTACTGCTCAACCTTCACTTGCTGATATATCTAACATCAAACCACAAATTTCGCTATGTCCCTTTTCCATATCATTCCACCTGTAGAGCGCTCAAGTCTTAGTACATTCCGGTACCACTCAGATGAATCACAAATCCGAATCGACATGCTTCTCGATGTAAGTCCTCTTTGATTGGGTGTGTCTTAGGTACACACAGTATTCCACAAAAATATAGGACATCATTCTCATCACAAGAGAATTTTGTGTGCGGTCCTGAAATCACTCTACTACACAGATATCGCAAATGTTGATCATTAACCTGTGCTTCTTAATTTATTCCAAAATGGGGAAAACCAAGCAACCCCGAATACAAAATTCCATGCTCTGTCTATCCTCGTTCTACCAGTTCCAACTCTGAGGAAACTCTGTATCAAATTCGTAACTGCCGCTCGGTGACTAACTAGAATCTCTTATAGATAATGTCTCCATATCTTTCAGCACTAAATAATAGTTGTCAATTCCAAATCATAGACAGGGTAATTCTTCTCATTTTTCTTCAACTGACGAGAAGTATATGATACCATCCTTGCGTCCTGCATCCAAACTGCACCTAACCCCTACAACGATGCATCAGTGTAGAGCACAAGCCCATCTTCCCCAGAGGAAAGTACGAAGACGGTTGTAGTAACCAGTCTTTGTTTGAGCTCTTAGAGACTTGTCTCGCAAGCCTCTATCCACGAAAATTTTCTCCCTTCCTGGTCAGTCAAGTCAATGGCAGAGCAAAGCCGGAAACATCCTTTACCATTCTCCAATATATCCAATCAGTACCAAATAGCTTTGAACTTCCTGTACTATCTTCGGTTGCTCCCAACCGAAAATAGTCTCTATCTTCAAGGGATCCACCGATGTCCCTTTACTAGAGACCATATGTCCAAGAAAATCTCACAACAGAAAACTAGAATGCATATTTAATAAACTCCGTGTAGAGACATTCTCGTCTCCAAATCCATGCGAAGATGTTGTTCATGCTCCGACTCTGACCAGGAGTAAATCAGAATCTCGTTAATAAAGACAATGAGTCATTCTGTACGGAGTCTTTGATACTGGTTCCGTACCCAAAATCGACTCAATCATAAACTCCACTTGTCTTTCCGAGCAAACCGGAGCGTTCTTTCAGAAATACGTCCGGGCATTCTCGAACTATAGGTACGTCCGAGGGATGTAAAGTACCATCTTCCTCAACCTTAATCAAAGACAGTAGATATCTCTTCATCCTTGGTCCTAATGAATTTCCAAGAGGGGTGTTTCGAAAGTCGAAAGGTGACTAATCTTGCTTAATAGTCAACTATAGCATAGTGGTTGATCAACCAATCATGTCCAGTACGATGTCCAATTCTATCATAACGAGCATTTGTAGATCTACTACCAGTGCATGACTATCGAAGTCCAAGGGCATCCCCTGACTTCTTAATTGACGATCAGAACCTCTCCAGATGACAGATATACCACTAAGTCATGTGATCAAAGTGTAAGACTTTTATCAATTCTTACACAATAATGATCCATCTAATGCCTCTCAAAGGCAACACGAAATACAAATCCAAGTAATGGACTGATCCCGAAAATCATCCTTTGCATCATCCACCAAGTAATGACCTGATTTCATTGGTGGTATGCAGCTAATACAGCCTTCTCTGTGTCAGTACAAGTCATGTACTCATATGTGCCTCCATGGTTATCTAACCATGCACAAGCGACCCAATGATCATATTTCCATGAAAATAGAGTAAGTCGATCTTTTACCGATCGACCTACAATGGTATACGATTTCTATCTACCACCCAACTAGCTAGTCAGGGTTGATACAATTGGTGATATTCCCTGAAACTGTAATCTCGGACCTCTCATAGGAGTGTGATGAGTCTAACTCATGCTATCAGACTCAACCTCAATCGAAACCCCATAAAAACTCACCTCTCAAACAATAGGTCCAGGTCCCATTAACTCAACAAATCATCTTTGTGGTCGACCCAGACCACGGTCACAAAAAAAAGAAGATAAATCTACTTCAAGTCATACCTATCACAGACATTAAGGTAATAATTTACAGAAATATAGGTTACCTGCTACACAACTTACCTCTTATTGCTTGGAGATATCCTGCCGCTGTCTTGTCCCAAAACTCAAAAAATCACATCGAGAAAATAAAATACGGTATCCAAAAACATGAAAACGGGCTTTCGCAACATGTGGCTCCGATACCAATAAATTGTCACTCCCCGAGAGTATATTTATTCATTGAAAATGGATAGCACTCCCCTTGTAACAATCACAGTTTCTTGGTTACACAACCACAATAGATAAAATAATCATACCTTACCCGGGTAATCACAACCACGCAGTGTATATATAGATATAATACCCTACCCGGGTATTCACAACCACGCAGTGTATAAGAAAATCCAATAAAATAAAGAAATACTAGGGGTCCACCCCACACATAAAAATCCAAACAATCAACAGTGAGCCGACTCGACTTAACACTCTGAATACATAACCGAATAAATGTCAAATGTCCAAATGTGAATTAATTACTACAATGTCAATAAATTAAATGAATGCGGAAGCGAATACTAACAGATACAAAATGAAAATAAAATCATAGCTCAATGTGAGTGGGACGGCGCAGACAGATATTCTCCAAGTGACCCAATCATCATATATCTGCTAACATGGAAACAACAATAGAAAGCAGGGGTGGTGAGTACAAAGGAATACTTAGTGGGTATAAGATAGATAGTGCATGAACAATAAAGAGTACAGAAACTTAAAGGTATATAGGAATTCAAAGGTATACAATCTCGAAGAAGAATATACTCACCATCAAATGAAAACACCCGTATGCTACAACTACACAAGCATCATACTCAACTGCACATAGTATCATGAGTAGTGCTAGTAATTAAGAATATAGGTACAATCATTTCCCCAATAATCTAACTCAGTCTCAAAGGGGTAGCTTATTAGTTTCCACTCATGATAACTATTTTTATTATCCTTTTTTTTAGATAAGCAATAAGAAAAACACTTTTATTTTTTATTTTTTTTTTATTTTTTCAGGATTCAGATTTTTCCTAATGAGTTGACATAAATCGAGATTATCCAGTAACCAAAATATAGTTGAGAAATCACCAAGGAAGCAAGAATACTAGTCCGGTTCTATGAATCATGACTATTTTCAGAAGTATCTACCATCAAAGTCAAGCATGGTGTGAAGAGATCCTAAATCAAGGCCAACACTCAAAACTTTTTCATCAAAAATACCGCTCAAGTCATGGTACTACTAATAGAAGAAAGTTGCTCACTAAGCATACTAGCAAACTATCACAACAACATAAAAAATCTAGAATCAATCATGCTAATGTCATGCTATAAGGAACAAACAAGAAATGCATGATGACATGTAAGCAAAAGGAACAAAACATCCTCCAGACTTGAATATTTCATTGTCCCAATGAAAACCAAAAATCTTATGCAGATGAGGTTTGAAGTGAGAGAAGTTACCAAGTGATGCGTGCCAAGCATCTAAGTCATTTCTCTACCAAAGTTACCCCTCTATCTGGTAATCTCACTCCTCCTCATCTTTGAATCCTGCAAAAAGAAGATTAGACAAGAAAAATGCAAGATAGGGGGGTCAGGGTTAGAGTAGAAGAAGTAAGAGGAGAAGGAAGACCGTGTGACATGGTCATGCCTCTGAGGCACGACCAAGCCATGTTGGCCTCGGTAGAAATCCAGGGTTAAGGCATGGTCAGACCATGTTGGCCTCGGCAACAATCTAGGGTCGAGGCATGGCCATACCTGGGAGACACGACCTTCCAGTGTTGGTCACGGATGCCCTCAGATGATCAGGCACGGCCGTGCCCGAGGGGAATGACCTGCCTCTGTTTTTCGCTGATCTCCTTCCCATGGCCGTGGCAATTGCCACACCCAGCTCGTGGGTGCTCCTATCCCTAAAATGAGTTAAAATAAAAGCTAAGACAAGAACAAGCAAAGTGCATGAATGAAAATAAAACAAACAAGGCAAACATCGCAACACAAACAAACTGATAAAGAAAAGTAAGAAAAAGAAAAGGAACGAACTCCCCTGAGTTCTTGGCGGCTGAAGGCGATTCTTTAATAATAGCCAAGCCGGGAGCGACATGGTCCAAGTGGTAGAGAGAGCTATCATCATGGGATCAATATCATGAAGCATCGCTCCCTCCATCTTCGTCCCCTTGAAGGTACTTCCTGGATGTCGGAGACGGTTCAGTTGAAGCATCCAGTCCCAGGCCCTATAAAAACCTGCACGTCCAATGAAAGAACACACCTCCCACATGCATGCGAGATAAATAAGAACTAAAAAAACATCAAGTTTAATTGAGCATGTATCAAAGAATGAATCACATCTAACAAAATCGATTATAGGTACCTCTATGAAATTTTCTAAAAGATCACAAGAGATACTAACTTTGCATTGTTGAAAAGTACTTGGAGGTTCTAAAGAAGTGAATATGACTTTTTCTGGGTCAAGTAAGGGCTCTAGCTCTGACTCAGGTGGTGGTGACATTAAAGAAAGTGATTCTTGGGGCTTTTCCTTTACTATGCAAGTCCCTACAATTCCGTCATCAACAAATTCAATTTCTGCGACATCTATAGTATTAATTAGTTGTGTGACCAAAGAAAGTGATTCTTGGGGCATTGCTTCCACAACACAAGTCCCTACATTTTCATCCACAACATCATCATAGGCAAGACATAATATACTAACATCAACATCAACAATAGGAGTATGAACAACTTCATCAGAAATCTCATATTGATCATCATCATCATCATCCACATTAGAAAATCCTATAATACTATCAACATATGCAACCTCAGTGAGTACATCCAGAATTTTACATTCAACCACATCATCATCACAGAATTTATCAAATTCTTCATCTTTCTTGGATTTCACTAGCCTTTGTGGAAAAGAGATGGGTGGTACATAGGTCCTCGTGGAGGCATTGGGCTGGATTTATCTTTCATTTCCTCAAATTCCTTTTGAGTATGCGGCAAAGGTCCAAATTGCTCATCTAGTTTTGATTTGACCAGTCGTTGAAAGAATGGTAATGATGGCTTACAGACCCTTACTGGAGTGATGGAATTAAGTTTTTGTAGTTCTCTCTTGTCCTTTTTCTCATCTGCAAACTCATTCTTCTCTTGAATTCCTTTGAAATTCTTAGTACTTATTAACTCGATAGCATTACAATGTTTACTAGAATTTGTTTTAGTTGGGAGGGGGTACTTATCTGAGAGCTATGGTAGAAGTCCAAGGAACTGTGAAGTCAGTTGGTGCAGTTGGCACTGAAGTCCGACTCAGGGTTTTTAATGTATGACAACAGGTTAAAATTGGACTCGTGTTGTTTAACAAGTTGAGCTAAGTGTGCAGGTCAACTAACTTGACGAATCTAGAGGACTAGACATCATGCAGAAGTCCAGTCGGGTCAGGGATGACCAGATAATTGGCGGGAAATTCAACTAGGTCAGAGAGGATCAGACAGCTGGCAGGAAGTCCAATCAGGTTAGGGAGGACTAGACGATTGGCCGAAGTCCAGATGTGTGATTTTAGCAGGAAGCCCTAGTGGGTCAGGAGACGTCAAGGAGGTAACTCGGCAAATGGTAAGTGAAGAAAGAAAGTGGAGGAGAGAATCCAGTGAGGTCGAGTCCCTGGTAGGGACTTAGGCGCTGGTCCAACTTATGTCCAAAGTGGAATTCTAAGTTGAGACCGTGACTAGATCCTGATCGTGGTTAGACAAGATCTAAGTCATAAATGATAAACTATTCTTGCGTATATCTTTCTAACTTTATATTGCGGGGATATACGTAGATTTTTGAATTCTGCACGCGTGACCACTAATAGAGCCTAATTCTGAGTCTGGAGTCAAGAGTTATGGTCTCCAAAAGATTGTCTAGTCGGACCTGTAGTTGGAGGCACCCCGGACGGGTTGGAGGTGCCCCGGATGGGTTGGAGGCACCTAGAACGGGTTGGAGACGACTTAGATGGCTTGGAGGCTCCTCGGATGACTTGGAGGCGCCTCAGATGACTTGGAAGCACCTCGGATGACTTGAAGGTGCCTCGGATAGCTTGGAGGTGCCTCAAAGTGGATAAATAGCAATTTTTTTGAATCAGATCAGCCTCAATAGAGGCGCCCCGAATCAATGGAGGCGCCCCCATTGCAGCATAAAAGAAAGTATTCGGCTAGAACAACAACACAACTTCTGCAAGAGCTTTCTCGATCATACTATTGCGTTGTTACTCCGCCCCGGCTCTGTTGTTACTCTACTACGTCTACCTTCTGCAGACAGAGCAACACCGACCTCGAGCTAAACTAATACTATTGTTGGTAACATTTTAATTACTGTTCTTAATTAATTTACTTGCATAAGTTGGTATAGTGATGTTACACCAACTCCATCTTTGTAATCAATTTCTCTGTCTGATAGTTTTTTGGAAGGAAATTAGTAGATTGCCCAACGATATAATCAGGAGGGTCCTGGACCTTGGAGTAGGAGTCAGCAAAGGCTCCAAACCAAGTAAAACCAATCGCGTCAGATTTTCTTACGTTTTCTTACGTCTTTATTATTTTCGCTGCGCACTCAAATTTTCAAACGAGATTTTCAAAACGAGAAGAAAGTTTTTAAAACACGTGATTCACCCCCATCTCACGTGCACTCGATCCTACAAGTGGTATCAGAGCGGGGAAGCTTGATTTTAGTGTAACCACTAAATCAAGAGTTATTGTTTTCTTTTCATTTTATTTTATTTGTCCAATTTTTCCCCGCACTACTGATCCAAGACCTAGTCTTGAGATATTTTTCTCTTGTTTATTTTTTTGTGCAAGAAAAATGATGAACAAAGAGACATTCGGGCGAAATGTCAATGAACCACCTTTATACGAAATGTACGAGATGGGCGAATTCAATCTATGGAAGATGCAGATGGAAAGATTCATCCTCATGAACGACTTCGATGGTGGCATGGCGCTAAAGCCAAGTTCTCGAAATGTGGAATCAAATAGAAAGATAATCAAATTTATTTCGAGTTTATTGCCTAACAAAATCACTTACATAATAGGAGAACACCAAGATGCCCACGAGTTCTAGACTCAACTAACCAAGCTTCACGAAGAGCCGTTGAAACTGGAGGATCAAGTCAAAAGCGAATCCAGACTCGAGTCCGAACTAGCGGAGAAGCCTACAGAATTATGGGTTGCGCGTAAGGCAAGTAATATTTATCAAAATACCCATGTCAGTAGTAATTTAAATAACATGCATGATAAATTAGATATTTACCAAAATATCTCTATTAATGCTAATGTTAAATCTGATAAAAATTCAGAAAATTTAAATTCAAATAATTTTGAAAATTCAAATATTAATAAAAATTTATATTCAAATAATTTAATTAATATAAATTCATATTTAATTAATTCACAAAATCCAAATTTAAATAAATTAATAAATAAAAACTTAAATTTAGATAAATCTAGAAATCTGAATGTGAAATCAAAATTTAATTATGATAATTTGAAATTAACTAAAAATATTAAGAAAAAAATCAGAAATAATTAATAATTCAAATGATAGAATGACCAAGTCAATATAGATCTAGTTAACATTAATATATTTCTTAATAAAATAGTTATGTCACGCCTCGAGAGTATACTTATCCGTTGAAAATGGACAGCACTCCCCAGCTAACAATCACAGTTTCTTGGTTACACAACCACAGTACAGACAAAAATATATCATACCCTACCCAGGTAATCACAACCACGCAGTGTATATTTAAATATAATATCCTACCCAGGTATTCACAATCACACAGTGTATAAGAAAAATTCAATAAAATAAGAATAACTAGGGGGTTCACCCCACATATAAAAATTCAAATAATCAATAGCGAGCCGGCTTGACTTAACACTCTGAATACATAATCGAATAAATGTCAAATGTTCAAATGTGAATTAATTAATACAATGCCAATAAATCAAATAAATACGGAAGTGAATATTAACTGATACAAAATGAAAATAAAATCATAGCTCGATGCGAGTGGGACAGCGCGGGCAGATATTCTCCAAACGACCCAATCATCATATACCTGCTAACATGGAAACAATAATAGAAAAAAAGAATGGTGAGTACAAAGGAATACTCAGCGGATATAAGACAGATAGTGCATGAACAATAAAACGTACAGAAACGCAAAGGTATTTAGTCTCAAGGGAAGAATAAACTCATCATCAAATGATGACAACCCGTATGTCACTACTACACTAGCACCCTACTCAACTGCACATAGTATCGTGAGTAGTGCTAGTAACAAAGAACATGGGTACAACATCTCAAATGCATGTACCC
>JBBUKS010038413.1:0-10707 GCA_038050645.1 Hedychium gardnerianum | reverse complement strand
CTATAGTTAAAGTAAACAATATATAAATAATATTTTAAATTTGCGTGTACATATCTTATCAATTTAATGTACTTAACCACTCCAAGTTTTATAATCATAGGATTTTCTAGTGCTGGTTCATCATCTGGTTTAAATCCTGGTTTGAGAAAAGGGATATCTCGAAACTTTAGTGTAAGAGAGAGTTCCCAAATACCATCAAAAGGAATTGACTATGGATTTGTGGATACTTCCACTAGTTGTGTATCCTATGACCACACAAGTCAATTCCATTTGATGGTTTTCGGGAACCCTCTCTTACACTAAAGTTTCGAGACATCCCTTTTCTCAAACCGGAATCAAAGCTAGACAAAGAACCAGCACTAGAAAATCCTACAATAATAAAATTTGGAATAGTTAAGTACATTAAATTGATAAGATATGTACACACGAATTTAAAATATTATTTATATAATTTTACTTTGACCATAGCGATTACACATCTCCTCTTGAATGACTCTTGTTTTACGGCTTTTTTTATGACTTTTTGTAATTCTCGATTTTCTATATATTTGATGTCAACTTCATCGTTACTACCACTTTCTGATACATGTATGTTTTGTATAATTGACTTTAAGACTATTTATTTTTTTCTTTGTATTAAACTTCTACTTGCGTTAGAGTTTTAAAGATGTTTTCATAACATTGATGATATTTTTTTCAAAGCTTTGTGACATGCCTTAACATTTTTAGTAATATGTGCAATATGCTGTTTTAATCTCGTAATTCCTCCAGTTATAACTTTTTCACAAAATTTACATCATAGTGCTCTATGGTTATCATCCACCATTTGACCAAATTGCCAACTAATATTAGGTTTGATGTCATTCTAAACAAATAAATAATAATACATAATTTTAATTCATAAACTTTTAAAAATTCACATAATAAACTATTATTTATTTATAATTAGATTTTTAAACTTATAATTGGTGATTAAAATACTGATAATTCAAGAATCAGGATAATGAGAACACATATTGAACATTTAATGATGAACAGTTTGAGGATGTTAACACTAAACAAGACATTAAGAATAAATGATAAACAATCATATCCTAATTCTTCACATCAAAAAATGTATTACATTTCTATTTAACTAACAACTTGGTTATAATTATGCTCATATGATAAAAATATATAGCTAATATTTTATTTTTGAACCACATAAAAATAATTTTTTTTAATAACTTAGTAGATTAAACCAAAAAATTTAAAAAGATTGTTTGCCGAAACAATGATAGAAGAAAAAAAAAAGGAGCTAGCCAAAAAAATGAATATGTTTGAATTTCAATATGTTTATGTATGATAGATCGGTAGTCTTGCATTATTTACAAAATATTGAAAAAGAAATAGTGATGCGATGCACATATCAAATTTGTCTTTTTTTTAATACAAACAAAACATTAAAAAAAAAGAATCAAAACAAAGTCAAATGACATTAAATGCAAACAAAACAGTAAAAAAAGAATCCAAGTCATTTTGTTTAATGCCTTTTTTTTTGCCATTATAATGCCCAAAAATGTTATTTATTGAAAATTTGACATGGCATGAGGCGTTGTGCCAGAATTCCTGTTATGCGTATGTTCGGACGAACCATGGTAGCATACGCCTAATTTGTGGAAGCTTGCTTGATTACTTCTTTGTGTATTGGTTAACTTTGTTCACTTGTTATCAACTAGATTGCAAAATGTAGCCCCAGTTAGCTATGCAGAAAACGGTCATAAAAACCTGAACTCTAAGAAGAGCAACTCAGTTTCAATTGAAGCAGGTGCAAAGGAAGAGGTTTATGCAGTTGAACATGAGAAGTTACTAGGCACATTTGAGACGAGTTTGACACTGTTAGTGGGTGGATTTGGTAAAGAAGGAAGGCGCATATATGATCCTATAAATGGGAAAACATGTCATCAGTGCAGGTGAGCAAGAATTTATGCTACTTTACTCTTCTAATCCTCTCATTTCATGCAAAATTTTATAGTGTTGCAAGATTTGAGCTACTCTACTCAGTTTACTAACACACAGCAAAGTTAATTACATTTGTGATTGTGACATTGGGAAGACAAAACTTAAAGTAGATATTCTGCTTCAATTAGCGCACCTCAACTGTCATTTTTAGCATCACCCAATACTTGCCTTTTCCCAACTAATCCTAACTAAACATTCTATTTATGAATTTGTATACTTCAATCATTATTTGTTCTGCCTAATTCTTGCTTTTTTTTCTTTTTTTTTTCAACTAGTGAAATTGTGCCCAATTGCTCGGAGGTCTACATATTCTGCATAGGTTTTGTTGTCCATATACATTCTGTGGTACTATTATGAAGACCTCAACTACTTTAAATATAAACAAAAACTCCGATCAAATTAATTGTTCACACTACGGATAAGTTCAAAGTCGAGTTCATCTTTTAGCGGTAGCTCTAAAACTAGTCAATTGTCCATTTACAACATTGCCTTGGTCATATGATGCCCTCCATGTTCCATAAGCAACAAATATGTAAAATATATACTCATTAATATTGCAAAATGATAGCGTATAAAAGCTCGAGCTGTGCCATTCGAGACTGATGAAACTTTTGTTTTGTCTGTTGAGTGTCACATGAGATTGTCGATGTGGATCTTCATCCGCACAGTTCTCTTTGTGTGTCTCCCCCCTAGGCACTAGAAGTCATAACGCAAGCTTTGTACCAAACCTTTCTCCTTTGTGCTGAAAGAAATTGAAACCATAGCTTCCCCTTCCTCCTTTGGGTAGCCTCATCTCCTACTCTTCTTTTTATTTTTCACTGCCACCCTTCCTCCTCTCCTTTCACTGACACTGGTGCTCCTTCTCCTTCGACACACCTACACTGATGTTGGCTTCGACTCCTCTTCTCTACCTTTGGCATACCTCCGACACTAATATTGGCACTGACGATACTATGTTGAGCCATCCAGGGATTGAAACTCTGATTTGGCTCAATATTTCAATCCATGCATAATGATCATGTTGCTTATATTACTCTTACCTTTCATTTTAAGTTTTCATTTAAGAAAGTCAAGGTGGTGTGGTATTAGCTTTTTGTTCCACTTTTGCAGGCAAAAGACACTTGCTCATCATACTCACTGTAGCGAATGTCATCTACTCCAGGGGCAATTCTGTGGAAATTGTTTGTTTACGAGGTAAATTTTTTTTCTACAAAAAGAAGGGAGGAGAAATCAATAAGATTGTGGTTATACATTATAATCTTGGCTTCTAGCAAAACATTTGTTTCTGTTATCCAATTCATTCTTTCAACTTGTATGAATAATCTTCTTTGGCATCATTTTAAAGTTTGTATCCTGCAAATATGGTATTTATTGCAGTAGGTGCTACGGCTTTCGAATGATTTTAACTTGTTACCTTGAACCAATAAGTTTACGGTTCTCCGTTAACCTCCATAGTTCCTAACAGTTACTCATTTATATCATATGCTAATCAGTTCTAAGCTGCACTGCCCTTTCTAGATACGGTGAAAATATTCTGGAAACCAGCAAGAATCCCAATTGGGTTTGTCCGGTCTGTCGAGGCATCTGCAATTGTAGTTTATGTAGAATCAAGAAAGGATTGATCCCCACTGGCATTCTATACAAAAAGGTGAAAACTTATCATTCCCTTCGAGTTTGCTCCAATTTAATTTTTCCTCCAAAGTTGACAGATTTTGCAAGAAAAATAACAGTTAATGATGCCAACTTTGTTTGTCCAGTAGATGTTCTTTTTTGTAAAGTAATTGGAAAATGTGACCGGGAGTAACTTGATAACAGTTTTCAAAGATACAAACTTTGAAGCGAACGATTTTGTTCTCATAGGCCAAACTGATGTTTTGTAACATCTAATAGCTTTTAGTTTTAGTAGTGACCACCATTTTGTCAGTGTTGCCAATATTTCCAAAGATTTAAATGTAGTTGAAGTTTCTTGATCAGTTTAAATCTTACTAGATATTTGATAATTTGTTCTAAAAACAGGTTGTGAATTTGGGATACAAGTCTGTGGCGCATTATCTTATTCAGACACAGCAGCAGCAGACAATTTCTGGCGACTTAAATTCTTCCAAGTCGACCTCTGCAGAAGATTCATCTTGTGTTCACAATGATCCCGAGGAGAATAAAAGCAAGGTAGAAAATGGAAAGATCACCGAGGAAAACTACTCGTCTACTGAAGCTGGGGTAATTAGCTCAGATGAGAACAGTGCAAAGAATGCTGCGGCTGAGAAGGCAAACAAATCACTTGAAGATGTAAATCCTGCCATTGACAGCATTGCGAGCAGATTAAGAAAGCGGAACATTGCATGAACATGTTTTTCTACTGTTTCAGTATATCTTGTAGACATTATTGTACAACTAGGAAATCAGATAGTTGAGACAGATGCTTCGATGATTGGCTAATTTTGTGGCTTTTGCAGTAACACCTCCAGTGGCAATTCTTGAAGCATTTCCAGTGCCCTACTTAATCAGAATCATCTGTCAAAGTTTAGGTAGAGAGTGAGGTGTACTGTTGTCGTATTTGCTGTCATTGCACATTTTATTATCATCATGAATTTGTATTAGTTCCAAATACAGCTCAGCTACTTGGGTGTAAATTATTTCTTTGTTTTATTTTTATTTATCTTTTAATTCTTGATGCCTTCAACATTAATAATCATTTTAGTTTGTTTTAATTCCTTTTGAATGGTATTAGCGATCAATTTACTACTGATAACAAAAAGAATGAGTTATCTCTATGCTTCATTATTCTAAAGATAGATTTTAGAGATTCGAGCACTAATTCTTTGTTCGTTTTAATGTTAATGTTCGTTTTAATGTTAAGTGTACTATTAATAACAAAAGAATGACATGTGGAATAAAGGTGAAATGTTTATTTTTAGTATTTTTGTTATTCCATTTCAGAATCATCACGGAAAAGATGAGTTATTTGGAAAGGAGTGTAACAGTGAAAGTATTATTACGTGATTTATAAGTCATGGGTTTAAATTTTGAAAATGATTTTTTGTAAAGATAAAAATATATACAATAAATTATTTTTTTAAAGATAAAATTGTATATAATAATTTTTCTTTTCAACATGTTATATTAACGGAAATTTCATACGCCGACTCACGATGAAATGGAGATACTTCGATTACACCCTTCTTTTTTTTTAACTTCTCCCTCCTTACTCTTCTTTTAAGTAAATAGAGTAAAACAATTATAATTAAATTCAAAAAGGATATTCTTAATTATTAAAAAAACTTTTATTTTAAAAAAATTAAAAACACTTCAATATATTTTTTATTTTTAAAATACTTTTATTTAAGTACTGTACTAATTATCTTTATTTCAATATATAATAGTTATTAAAATAAATCAATTTAATTTGATAAAAATTATTTTATATATAATGTTTTTATTAATTTAATTAAAATTATTTTAAAACTATCGCCGCCTTGCTATAACAATTTCACAATTTTAATTTTTTTAAATGATATTGATCAAATTTAAATAACATTTGACCAAGTTATTAGGTAATTTTATATATATAAATTTTTTATCAAATTGAAAAAAAAAATAATTTATTTTATAATAAGGTGTACTTTTAATTTTTTTTTTTTTTTGTAAGCGAGAGATATTTAAAATTCTGATAGTTTTTATATTTTAAAAATGGGACCATTTATGATGGACAGAACATCAAAAGGAATATAACACTTGTTTAAGTGTCGAACGACGACGTAATTAATAACTACGCAATACTTTTTAACGGGCCCCACATCACGTGCCCGTGCGGCTGTGCCCGCTGCCGCCCTCAAAACTGCTGTTCCGCTTTGCATCCGATTCTACTCACAGTTTTTTGACAGCGAGAAAGAGAGCCCCAAGGAGTTCGGCCGCCGGCGATGGACGCGCCCCAAGGGTTCGCCTCCCGCCTTGGACACCTTCTCGCCTTCATTCCTTTCTTCCTTCTCCTCCTCCTCCTCGCCATTGTCAAAGGTATGCGCCGGAACCCTCCTCCTGGTCGATCGATCTATCAATCTATCAATCACGGCTTCCCTTACTCTTTTCACCCTTACAGCGGCGCTTATAACACCAATCGTGTTTGTCACCGTCTTCGTTGGGATAACCGCCCTGATCGTGGGACTTTACCCATGCCATGTCTTCTGGACTTGTTACTGTGTCGCTAGGTTAGTCATTGATCACGATCCATTTGTGTGCTTCTCTCATAATCTGAATGCTATATTGTTGTCTTTATCTTCTGATTCAATCCCTGAAAACGATAATTGAGTGCCAGCGGGATTCAATGAGGATATACATCTCAGTCGACATTTTTTGCGCATGCAAACAAAAAGTTCCCTCCTTTGAAGGATACGGGAGACCCATTTTGCCATAATTGAAGCGTAAATTTCGTTGATTAATTACCTCTTTTCACTTATCTAGAATAATATGTCTATGTTTTGGAATGCTTTCTGTCCTACAGAGAGATTCCATCAGACGCTTTTAATGGGACCTCGTGATCTCTTTGGCACTTTTGTAAAAGCTGCCTTCTTCTTCAGTTTCAAGATCAGGACCTTTGTTCACATGCACATTAGTCCTAATATAACGCGACAAGGTCTTATGAGAAATTGTCTGCTCTACTAAGTTGATAAGCTTAAATCATGCAGTCAAGATCAAATTAATGATAGTATACCCATCTAGGCCTTATGGGCAAGGAGCAATGATAGGTTGGCGTGAATGTTACATTTTTATTTTTATTTTTTTTCTTATTTTCTCATTGAGAGTTTGTCAAGTCTCTCAAAACAAACATATGCATCTTACAGGGCTGATACTTGAAGGTGAAATCACCTTCTTTTTTTTTCCATTGAGAAACAGGAAGGAAAAGCACCTAGGATATAGATGGAAATGTTTTGAATACATAGAGTCAGATGCACAAGTGAAATTGGAGGAATGCACATAGGTGCATATTCAAATAGGTCTGGAAGTGAAAATCTTAGATGTACTTGTATGTTGGGTGACTTTTATCCATAATGCGACAGTTGCATAACTTTGGGTGTTTTTATCTTCTACCTTTATCTTCAATCTAAATTCGTGTAAGTGTAGTTTTGTTTTGTTTGCAATTGTTCTGGCAATGTTCTTCCTTCTCCTCTACTATAATTGAGTATTATTTTACCTTTGGGAAAATCATCTAGAAATCCCCTCCTGCCTTTTATTGTTTGTTAATTTAATTTGAGGAATATGGTATGTCTTATTAGCCTTCTGGTTTTTAATTTGTCAGGACAAAGAAGTTTGGTTCACTGCTGAAGGTTCTGTTACTGATGCTAATGCCAGTTCTCCTCCTGCTATGGCCATTTGCTGCAACAATTGGTGCTTTCTTAACAGGTCTAGGATTTGGAATTGCTTTGCCACTGATGGCAACATTTGAGGTCATTAGGGAAGGGGTCCAGAATAAGTTCACTAGTTGCTTCAAGGTGTGAATCATGATTTTCTTTCCTATTCTCTTCTTCTTCTCAATTTCCCAATTAACCTTAACTAATTGGCACTACTTTACATGTTAGAGTAAGGATATTGGTTGTCTATATGATAAATGTAGGCTGGCACTTGGAGTTCGATTAAAAGAGGGTTTACCATTGTCCGAGACTTTAAGGATATTTGCTTTCATACGTATTTCTCTATTATGGATGGATTACTCGAGGCAAGTGGCGAGACAATAATGGACATGAGGTATCCTTTTGGGATTCCAACCCATGCATTGTTTTTTTTATATTTATGGTACAACAGTAAAGTTGCGGTAAAGTTGCCGTCGTGTGACCTGGAGGTCACGGGTTCGTGTCGCGGAAACAACCTCTTGCAATGCAAGGTAATGTTGCGTACGATATACCCAATGTGGTTCAACCCTTCCCCAGGACCTCGCATTAGCGGAAGCTTTGTGCACCAGGATGTCCTTTATGACTCTCTATGAATTACTTATCTTAGAAATTGCTTACTTGCTTAGTTTATCTTAAACTTGTTGCCTAAAATATTTATATGTATTTGTAGATATAATCTCCCATAAGAATATTGCACATTTTATTTGTCATTCTTAATTATCATAAGTCATGCCTCTTATCATATCAATGTAAACTCAATGCAATGCGACCCAATACAATTATTCATGCTAGATTCTATATAGTCAATGTTCAAATAGCAATTGACCTAAAAGTTAAAAACATTCAATATTAAGGTCCACAAATTGAATTACTTATCCTCTCCACAATTATGATAATACTATTTTGTTTTCTGCAAGCAGTCTTTGAATCACAAAGTGAGTGACTGTTTAAAAAAACTTAATAATGTAAGGATATATTTTTTTTTTGTCTATGTCCGTTATAAATGAAATTTAGTCTGTACTTCATATGGGAGATCTTCTGATCTAATATTTGAATTAATAGTTGTAATATTTAAATAAATAGTTGAGAGTTCTTGTGGAGACTATAAACATCAGTTACGTGACTAGTTATAGGATTGACAAATCCTTTCTAATCCTATGGATGTGTGGATCTTGGAGGAGAATCTGATCTATCTAACTGAAGATCAAATAGAAGTGACATGTATTTGCCTCAGTATTTTAGTTTTCATGGCCGTAAAAGTCAAGCCAAGTACCAAATAGTTATAGTTCACTTCCAAACTCCCCAATCTTCATTATGAGGGTCATGCTGTGCACTACTATTTTTTATGAAGACCTTTCTTGTTATATGCACTTCTTTGTTTATATGGATATTATGCTTTCATTACCTTCATAATGTAATTTTCAGGAACAAAGATGGCGTGAGGTGTTGGGGGTATCTGCTCATTTTCCCTTTTTAAAATATACATGTGTTAGCACAAACAAATAAAATCAAAGACCAAAAATACTTTGCTTTCATATACACAAAATTTCAAAAAGTTATCATGTAAATTTTGTTAGGTTTGCAAATTTAATTAATAGCAATGCCTTATAGATTAAGACTCGGTGGAGACTTTGAATTAGAGCGGGTGCACGGAATACCCTAAATTCCAAGAGTGGCACATATAATTTACCTGAAATATTGAGATTCATTAATAACTCTGTTCCACTTTGGTATGTCAGTAAGATTAAGAATAGTATCTGACTACTGCATATGCAATATACAATTTAGGGAAGCACTGAATATGCATATATTATCTTTTGTGTGATTGCATGAAACACTTCTTTAAACAATGTATAAGAAAATCATAACCAACTATTTGATATGCTACGTAGACATCCTATCATTGAACTCATTGTAAGGTCACATCTTGGTTAAATTAATCATAAGGAAATCTGTTTGTGTTTCATCTCATAAGGATAACTTGTATGCAGGATATCACAGGTACCTGGATGCTTGCTGGCAGGACTCTTGGGTGTCTTCATAGATGTGCCCATGATTAGCCTTATAGTACTTTACAAAGCACCTGTTATGCTGCTTAAAGGATGGGGCCAATTGATCCAAGATCTTCTGGGGCGGTCTGGTCCATTTTTGGAAAGTGTTTGTGTTCCCTTTGCTGGGCTTCTGATTTTACTGTGGCCTCTAGCAGTTTTGCTGGCATCTGCTGCTGGAATTTTTTCAAGCTTATTCCTTGGATGTTATGCTTCTGCTGTCGTATATCAGGTACAACATAGTGAAAATTCTTCATGCAGAATGTCCTACTAGAGAGGCAATATCTTTTTGAATAACATTTTTTTTTAATCTTGACCGTAACTATGATCCTTTCATTGGTTATGATGAAATTATGTTTCTTGTGTTAGGAAAACTCTACAAAGAGTGGAATTCTTTATGTCATAGCTGTGATATCTATGTTTGATGAGTTCACCAATGATTTCCTTTACATGCGTGAAGGTTCATGCTTTCCAAGGTATTATTAAGTCCATCTTCGTATATATTGTTTTTACAGTAGGCCTGCCTTCTATTAAGTCTAATGTGTCACACCTTTCCCTCAAAGCAGTCATCCATTTTCAACAAACAAATTTTGTAATGTTAAATATACAATGCTAGTAGTTCTGTACTCTGTAGTTCTTGTCCTTTAAAAGGATGTGTATGTTTTGTCACCCAGACCAAAATATCGCCAAAAGCCTTTTGTTTCACGCTCCCTATCGCTTCCACTGAAGAGGGCTCCCACTTCTGCTGAGCCTATTCCTCTAAAACATCCATTAATTAAGACGCCCTCAATGAAGATGCAGGAGCTAAAATCAGTTGTGGTAAGAAACTAAATATGGCCTTTTAAATTTTTTTGCTGTACTTTATCTGATAATTGGATTCTCTCTTAAGATATGGGAGAACTTTTTCAAGTCATGTGAGAGTCTAGGAACCGAACTTGTTCAGGCTGATGCTATTCATATGCCAGATCTGGAGGAATGGAAAATTTCAAAGAACAAGATAGTTAACATTGGGTTACCTTCCTGTGTAATTCTGCAATGCTGCATTCGTTCCATAAATTGCGGTTCCGTTGGCTTTATCATGCGTATGAGGCCCTCCTGTATCTCTATGATTTGTTTGCATTTTGTTCCTCTTCAAATATTCCCTTACCGAATTGTTTGTGTTAATCACTTACCGTTTGCAGGAGATAATCTTGAACTCACATATGTTAATAGGCCTGAGGGGAACATTTTTGACTGGCTTTTTGAGCCTATGCTTGTTCTTAAAGAACAAATTAGTG
>JBBUKS010038384.1:0-10710 GCA_038050645.1 Hedychium gardnerianum | reverse complement strand
TTTCCGCTGCTACTTTGATTTCCGAACGAGTAAGAAAAGATTTTCGAACGAGATTCACTCCCCCCCCCCTCTCTCTCGTCTCTAACGATCCAACAGATACAAGTGAAGTCCTAGTGGGACTAAGCAAACCTAGTTGAGAACTAGGTTAAGTCCAAGATGAGTTAGCTGGGAGCTAAACACTTGGCACAAGGCGAAGTCTCAGTGGGACTAGGCAAACCTAGTTGGGAACTAAGTTAAGTCCAAGGTGGGTTAACTGGGAGCTAAACACTTTTCACGAATGAAGTCATAGTGGGACTATGCAAACCTAGTTGGGAACTAGGACAAGTCCAAGTTAGGTCAGCTAGGAGCTGAACACTTGGCACGAGACGAAAAGTCCAAGTGGGTCAAAGGTTGACCAGGCATTTGGTGAAGAAGCCCTGGCAGGTCAAGGTTGACCAAAAGTCAGACAACGGGAAGTCTCAACAAGTCAAGGTTGATCGGATGTTGGGCAAGGAAACCCCACACTCAGATCAAGTGAGTTAGGGTTGGGTAATATATTAGACAATCGATTAAACCTTATGTCAATCGATTAGAGAACTTCTCAATTGATTGAGTGAAGAAAAATCGCGAGAACAGAAGGAGGCTGAATCGATTGGGCAATCGATTCAGGCCTTACCAATCGATTAGGAAATCACTTAATGGATTGGGAAAGCCAAAAATCACGAGTGAACAGTAGGTGGCTGAATCGATTCATCCCAAGCCAATTGATTATGGCGTTTCCAAGCGATTGGGGTAATCGATTGGGAGTTGTTGGTCGAGTGAACAGCAGGTTTGTGAATCAATTGGGGCAATCAATTCAGCCTAGTTCTCGAGAGAACAGTGAGCCTCAGAATCGATTGGGCAATCGATTAGATGCAAACCAATTGATTGGTATGACTCACCAATTGATTGGGTATTTGAAAAAGTGTTGTTCTGCAAGTTTAAATGGCTAGATCTTACGTGACAATCGATTAAGAGTAAGCCTAATCAATTGGGAACCCTAGGTCAGCGCGATAAAGAGCATCTGCACTTTCTAGAGATCAAGAGGCATTCTCCAAGCAAGAAGAAAGCAAGCTAAGCAGGATTCAAGTATTGTAAAATTGTTTTCAATTTCCATTTGTATTTTCTTGTGTTTCTTCTTGTTGTATTTCTTTCTTGTGAGCCTGTACGAGACTTCTCCACCTCCGGATTATTTATGAGAAGGAGTGATTTCATAGTGGATGAGATCGTGAGAGCCGGAAGCTTGGATTAATCACCTCAAGAAGGTGGAAACCAAGTAAATCGAGGTGTTAGCATTGCGCTTTAAAATATTCCGCTGCAAATCATCATCAAGAAGCAATTGAAGCTAATCACCCCCCTAGCTCTCTTTTGGTCCTAACAAGATTGACCTCTCCATTTCCCTGGGAGGAGGACCCACCACACTCCCTTCCTCATAGTAGACACCTCCTCTGCTTATATTGTTATCTTGGGAAGACCAGCGCTAAATATATTCCAGGCGGTCGTATGTACTTTCTACCAGAAGATGAAATTTCTCATTCGAGATCAAGTAGGAGAAGTGAGAGGTGATCAGATGGCTGCTCGAAGATTCTACGTTGACATTATTCAGACGGGCTCTCGTAAGGCTCGTCGAAGGTAAAAAAACCTTGGTGCAAATTGTCCAAGAGGCCCCTCCCACTCGACCGACTGATGGTCAAGAAGAGGTATGAATCCATCTCGATCTATTGGACGGGATTACCCGGGTGGCTTTTGACCTCTATCCCAGAGCCAAAGATGACTTGATTGTGTGTCTCACACAATCGAGATGTCTTCGCCTGGTCATCTAAAGAGATAACTGGAGTATCCTCGACGGTAATGATGCATCAACTCAACACACTCTCTGAAGCCCGACCGGTTCGACAAAAGAAACGTCACTTCGGGCCTGAGTAGAATCAAATAATTCATGAAGATATCAACAAATTGTTAGAAGCAGGATACTTTCAGGAGATCCAATTCCTAACCTGGTCGGCCAAGGTGGTCCTGGTATCCAAGTTCGGAGGCAAGTGGCTTGTCTGCGTTTATTTCCGAGATCTCAACAAAGTATGCCCAAAGGATTGCTATTCTCTTCCTCGTATTAACCAACTGATAGATTCTACTTCTGGGTATGAGTTCATATGCATGTTTGACGTCTACCAAGGTTATCATCAAATCCCCTTTGCGCCTGAAGATCAAGACAAGGTCAGTTTTGTCACCTCTGACAAAACTTTCTATTACAATGTTATGTCGTTCGGACTGAAAAATGCAGGGGCTACCTATCAAAGGCTTATGGACCAGGTTTTCTGGGATCAAGCCGGGAGAAATATTTCGATCTATGTGGATGACATACTCGTCAAAATCGCCCGAGTCGAGAATTTAATTCCATATATAGAAGAAACCTGTGTCACTCTCCCACGGTATGGGTTGAAACTTAACCTGAGCAAGTGTCTGTTCAAGGTCAAGAGTAGAAAATTTCTCAGGTATATTGTTACTAAACGAGGTATTGAAGTCAACCTCGAAAAAGTTAAGGCGCTCCAGGACATGCCTCCCCCGCGCAACCTCGAAGAAACGCAAAGACTGATGAGTCGTATCACGGTTCTTTCCCGATTTATTTCTCAGTCTGCTGGCCGGAGCTTACCATTTTTCAAGGTGCTAAGGAAGGCCTCGAAGTTCGAATGGAATGAAGATTATGACAAAGTCTTCACCGAACTCAAGAAATATCTGTCCCGGCTCCCGTTACTATCCAAGCTAGTAGTAGGGGAAACTCTGTTGGTGCATCTGTCAACAGCTAAGGGAGCGGTAAGCTCGGTTCTCATTCGGCAGGAAGACAATGATTGATCATGGCTCGGTTTTAGTAAGGCTGATTCAGGGCAAAAGAGTATTTGTTGAGAAAAGTCCCACCTCACGAAGTTGTTGCACAGCGTCGTTCATACAATGATTGATCATGTTCATCATGTGGTCGTCAAGCAGCGAATAGAATTCTTGGGAGTGGAGAAATTATTTCTTCTTCTCACCCCAACGTGCTTCTTCCCCAGCCACGTATTCTTTGAACTTAGCCTCCTTGTCCTCCAGTTTATGCTGTTGACTCTCCAAGGCCACCTGTAGCGCCTCCTTCGAGGCCTCTAGGGCTGTTGACTCGACGCGGGCCTCCTCCAACTCCAGTCGGGTGATTTCTCGCTCCCTACTACGGGCCTCCTTCTCGTGCAGGTCCCTCTGAATTAACTCTAGCCCCTCCCGCAGGGTCTCGCAGGTAGCCTCCTTTAACTCCACCATTGTTTAGGTTGTCCCCAGCTTCGCTTGGTGTTCATCCGCATACGCTTTCAATTAACGTGCAACAGCCAACGCCTTGCATTTGCATTTGCGTTTTCTCTCCAACTTGTATTTTTTGTTGGAATCGATCAACTGAGCGTTAATCTTCTGGACTTCATCCTGCATCGTAGTCAAGTCAAGGCGCAATTTGTGTAATTCTGTAGCGTCGGCCATGACCCAGCGAAAATGATCTGCCTTGGCCAAAAAGGACCCTACCATAAGAGGGTTGGGCGCCTGGGCCAGGGTGTTAGGTTGATCTCCCGGCACATTAGCAATTTGCTGGAGGGGGCCTCCCGAGTCTCCAATTCCTCCAGTCGAGACACCATGGCTTGATGGTGGTGGAAAAACTCCTTAAGCCGACTTCCATGTACTATCACCTCTGACCACATCTGTAATACCGGTTCAATATTAGATATCTTTGAATCCAGAAATAAGAATAAATAAATGATGAAATCCTACCCCGGTAAGGTCTGACACCATTGAGTCGGTCAAAGCTGAAAGAGTTTTTCGCTACACCCTGTCAATAGTATTGGATCATATCTCGGCCAAAGTACCATGCAGAGTGAGATGAAGTGGTCGCCTCTCAGTACCGCCCGCTTCTGGGACAGTTGATGTGTCCCCAATTTCCTGTGAACGCCGACCTGATTAGCTCACAGATCCCTGACCCAGTCCAGCAGGGAACTCTGTTCGTCCGTCCCCACCAGGGACAGTAGGTGGCATACTGGCCGCAACCCCTATGCCCTCTGAGCTAGCCGGGGGAGTTACAATTAATACCGAAGCCTGGTTAGGTCCGGCCGGGGCCTCCGAGGAATGGTGTCTTGCTCGCTTTATAATAAGAGATGTCTCCAAATCCTCCAAAGGAAAGGATTCGGCTGTCTCCCCAGGCAACGCCGATTGAGCCAGTTCCGCAACTGGCACAAGGGGAATCTCAGGAGAACCACGCCACCTTCGTCTTCTCCTCGATGGCGACCCCGACTCCTTTGAGGGGGTTGACTCGGTAGGCGTTGTGGGTAGCACTGAAGGGACCTATTCAACCACCGATGCAATGGGAGCCCTGGTAGGCTTAACCAATTCAAGGGCCAATTCATTGCCCCGGCCTCCAGCTCGTCCTTAGTCATTTTGGCCACGTTGTTAAGAGTCGTCTTTGACATGATTTCCACTACACAAAAAAGGAAACTCTCATTTAGAGCTAACAAAGCCAAGGGTGAGAAGCGTCCTACCGAAAGTAGCCCAAAGGGCAGCAGCCATGAGGCTTAGCCGGAAGCGATATAGTATCCCCTCCTGGAGCAGTGCTCAGTTGTTGTATTGGAGATCCCTAGCCCTGCATAGGGAATCAAGATAAGCAAGCTTCACCTTAAAGTTCTTCGTTGAGGGCACGAGAGGTAGTTGTTGGTGCAGTTGGCATTGACAGCCTAACTCAGGATTTTTGATGTATGACAACAGGTTAAGATTATACTCGTGTTGTTTAATAAGTTGAGCTAAGTGTGCAGGTTAACTAACTTAACCGATCTTGAGGACCAGACACCAGGCTGAAGTCAAGATGTGTGATTATGACAGGAAGTCCAGCTGGGTTAGAGAGGCCCAGACAGTTGGCAGGAAGTCTAGTCAAGTCAGGGAGGACCAGATGATTGGCTGAAGTTCGGATGTGAAATTTCGACAAGAATACCTAGTGGGTCAGAGATTAGACGTTGAGAAGGTTACTCGGTAATTGGTACGTGAGGCAAGAAACTAGAGGAGCGAATCTAGTGAAAATGAGTCTCCGGTAGGTACTTAGGCGACAGTCCAACTTAGGTCCAAAGTAGAACTCTAAGTTGAGACCATGATTAAATCCTGATCATGGTAAGACAGGATTTAAGTCATAAATATAGTTTGTACATGCATCTCATTTTATTTATTAAATATGTGCTAACTCTATTTTGCAGCTATATTTTGTACTAACATATTTTGTAGGAGTTAAGCAAAAATCAGCTTCAGCGCAAAGGCGCTGGAGGTGCCTCAGTGTATTGGAGGTGCCTTAGTGTATTGGAGGTGCCTCAGAGTACTGGAGGCGCCTCAGTGCAAAGGCGCTAGAGGCACCTCTGGGTGATGGAGGCGCCTCGAATGGCTGGAGGCGCCTCGGATGACTGGAGGTGCCTCAGCGCCTGGAGAAGCGTTGTTGACGCGTGGAGTTGATGGAGGCGCCCCAGACTGATTGGCCTGAAGAGAATAAACTGTGACTTTTGCGAATCAAATCAGCATCAAAGGAGACACCTCCAATGAGCTATATTAGAGACTCTCGACCAGCAGCCAAAAATATGACTTTTGAACGATGTTCTTCAATCATACTATTGTCTCGATCTCTCCAACTATTGTACTACAACTCTACGACACTGACCTCGAGCATTGATCTTCAATTACTACAAGAGTCAGTAAAATTTAAGTGTTATTTTTTTATTGTATAGGAAAGTGTAGGGTGTTACACTTTCCTCATTTGTGTATTCGATATTTCTCTCTAAAGATTCTTCGAAGAGAACTTTAGTGGATTACCCGTCGGAAACATCCTGAGAGGGCATGGGCCTTAGAGTAGTAGTTCGTTGGGACTGTGAACCAAGTAATCGATCGTGTTTGAGTTTTGTGCTTTGTTTTCATTATTTCTCAATTAACTATTTTTCCGCAGCGCACTCGAATTTTCAAACGAGATTTTCAAAACAAAAAGAAAAGGTTTAAACACGTGATTCATCCCCCCTCTTACGTGAACTCAATCCTACAAGTGATATCAGAGCGGGGAAGCTTGATTTTAGTGCAACTACTAAATCAAGAATTTTTATTTCTTTTCAAGTTTTTCTTTAACTATTTATTTTTCTCTCGTACTACTAATCCAAAAAACGAGTCTTGGAAATTCTCTTTTTAGTTTTTGTTCTTGCAAGAACTCAATGCCACAAAATGAGGGTCACAACACTGTCCGCCCACTACTATTCAACGGAGATGACTTCCCATACTGGAAGAAGAGGATGGAGGTCTACCTAAAGACTAACATCGAGCAATGGTTCACGATAAGACGAGGGTACACAACTCCAATGAACAACTCCGGCAATATCCTTGAACCAAAAGATTAAAACCCAGACATGAAGAAGAAGGCTCAAACTGATAACAAAGCCCTGAACACTCTTCAATGCTAGCTAACAAAGGAGGAGTTGAACAAGGTCGATCCATTCGACAACGCAAAGGAACTTTGGGACAAACTGATTGAACTTCATGAGGGCTCAAGCGACTTAAAGGTAACAAAAAGAGATTTACTTTTAAATAGTTTGTTTAATATTAAAATGCAGGACAGAGAAACTGCAAGTCAGCTGCATGCAAGGATTAAGGACATCTTGAACGGACTTCACCTCATCGACCATCAACTTGAGAACTGGGACATCATAAGGTATGTCCTAAACTCATTTCCTCGAAATGCATTGTGGGCATCTATAGTAGATGCCTATAAAGTTTCAAGAAATCTATCTAAATTAAATTTGGATGAATTATTTTGTGAACTAAAACTGCATGAACAAACTAACGCAAAAGAAGTCGAGAAAGGTATTGTGTTTCTTTCAGGTTCTTCTAAGGAGGAAAAAATGAGAACCTGATCCAAACCCGAGGCCGAGGAAGAGTCTGACACAAAATCTGACAAAGAAGAACAACCGGTGAACATGATAAGAAAGATATTCACTAGACGGAAGAAAGACTTCTACAAGAAGGACCTACAAAAGATGATATCCAACAACCCAAAGGCAAACATCACCTGCTACGAATGCAACAAGAAGGGGCATTTCAAGCATGAGTGTCCAAACCAGAAAGAAAACAAGTCAAGAAAGATGAGAAGGAAGAAGGCTCTTCAAGCCACTGGGACGAGTCTTCCTCGGAAGAGTCAGATGCTGAGAAACTGAAGCAGGCGAGCTACCTCGCGGTGATGGCAACCGTACCCAAGTCGAAGAGCGAATCGGACCAAGAAGACGAGTCTGAATACGAGTTAAGTCTCGGATTCATATCTGTTTCAGAAGGAACCAGCGAGATAAAATTTAATATCGCAAGTTTCTTTAGAATAATTGCTTGATAGAATAAAAAATTAATTAAAATTGAGGAACAAGCTAAACTCCTCCTTTAAGAAAATAACACCCTTAATAAACAACTAGCCATGAGCTCTTTAACTAACCTAATTCAAGATAGAAATTCAACTCAAGTTGCAAAACTTAATTAAATTTCAATTCTTAATTAGTTTTCAAATCTTAATTAAATTCAAATCTTAATTAATCTAAATTGATTTCAATTCTTAATTATTTTTCAAATCTTAATTAACTTTTAATCTTAATTAATTTTAAATTTTAATTTACTTTTAAATCTTAACTTTAATTAATTAATGACTTAATTAAACATTATCTAAATAAAGAATTAATTTTAAAACTTATTTTAAAAACACATTTAAAACTTATTTTAAAAACACTTTTAAAACTCTTTTAAAAATTTATTTTAATTTTTTAAAAAAAAAACTTCTTTTAAAAACTTCTTTTATAAACTATTTTTAAAACTTAATTTAAAAATTATTTTAAAAAATTCTTTACTTATCTTAAAAAAAATCATTTAAAAAAATCTTTTAAAAACTTATTTTAAAAACTCTTTTTAAAACTTATTTTAAAAAAAATATATTTTAGAAATTATTTTCTTTAAAAAAAAATTTAAAAACTCTTTTAAAAATTCTTCTTAAAAAAACTCTTTTTAAAACTTGTTTTAAAAATTATTATAAAATCTATTTTAAAAATTCTTTTAAAACATATTTTAAAATTTATTTAAAAAATTCTTTTAAAAAAAAACTTATTTTAAAAATTCTTTTAAAAGCTTATTTTAAAACTCTTTTTAACACTTATTTTAAAAATTATTTTAAAACTTATTTTAAAAAAAAATCTTTTAAAAATTCTTTTAAAAACTTTTTTTTAAAATTATTTTAAATTTTTTTTTTAAAAATTCTTTTAAAAACTTCTTATAAAAACTTCTTTTAAAAATTTATTTTAAAACTTATTTTAAAAAATCCTATAAAAATTTATTTTAAAAAATTCTTTTAGAAACTTATTTTTAAAAATTCTTTTAAAAACTTATTTTTAAAATTCTTTTAAAAACTTCTTTTAATTTTTTTTGAAAAACTTCTTTTAAAAATTCGTTTAAAAACTTATTTTTTTAAAAAAAAATCTTTTTAAAAAACTTATTTTAAAACTCTTTTAAAAATTATTTTTAAAAAAACTTATTTAAAAAACTATTTTAAATTTTTGTAAAGAACTTATTTTAAAACTCTTTTAAAAAGAATTAAAGAACTTATTTTAAAATTTCTTTTTAAAAACTTAGTTTAAAACTCTTTTTAAAAACTTATTTTAAAACTCTTTTTAAAATTCTTGAATTTTTAAAAACTTATTTTAAAACTCTTTTAAAAATTCATTTAAAAAAAACTTCTTTTAAAACCAATTTATTTTTTTTTTAATTCATTTAAAAAAAAATTTATTTTAAAATTTATTTTAAAAGTTATTTTAATTTCATTAAAAAAAAATACTACACCGAGGCGCCTTCGATCAACTGAGGCGCCTCCCCCGCCAAAACGTACTCGAGGCGCCTCGGGTCATTCGAGGCGCCCTCATACATTCAACAGAGGCGCCTCCAGATAATCGAGGTGCCTCCTGCGTTAGCGGAAAAAAAATCCGTCAAAATGCGCCTGAGGCGCCTCAGAGAATTCGAGGCACCTCCATCAAAGAGACTTCGAGGTGCCTTCATTCAATAGAGGCGCCCCAAACGCGTCTATATACACATCTTGGGACAAAACACTCAAGGCGCCCCCAATCTATTCCAACTTAATTTTTCCTCATTTTTCACATGTTCTTTCCAAAGACTAGTGTGTCAATCGTCACTTCTGACATTATGTCTCCTAGGTAACCCGTAAATTCAACCTTTTTCCTTTAAAAATTACAATTTATATTTTATATATTTTTATTTAGGAAAAAGCGTGTTATTGTCAGTGACACTGATAACACACCCTCTAGTGACAGTCGATTTCCTATTGAGTTACTTAGGCTTAGGCATTCTACATATACATACATTGCACTTAAGACTAGGTGCCTTAGTAGATCATTTTTTACTAGATATTGTCTAGGCATTATCGAGATCATAGATTATTATGGTCTCGATCGACTAGTTTATTATAGTCACTCGATTAACATAGTTTTATGTATCGAGTTCTACAATAATCTAGTCACGATCGACGACGAGACTTATTCTTCCAGGGTCGCTGGGAGAGATATCACTGTATCTCCAACAATCCTGAGTATACATTTAGGACTTAGAGAGTCATCTTGCCCATTTTTGTATTACCCTCCCAGGGCATTAGGTATACCCACTAGTCAGGAGAACCTTACTCCCTTGATTGAGTATGACATGATAGGGCATAGACAGTTATCATTAGCATATATAGAGATTGATGCTCAGGAGGGTCTGTCCTGGAAGGGGGTGCTCCACAGCCTGTACCAGCTGAGGAAGAGGAGGAGGTGGTGCCAGGTTTCACACTCTCTGACCTACCTACTCCACTTCCCACTAATCCGATAGTAGAGGAGAGACTTTCTAGACTGGAGGAGTCATCACTATGATTAGAGCAGTCTATCTCCAGTCTACGTGTGGAGGTCACTGTTGGTTTTCAAAGGATGGAGAACCATATCCAATCATTGAGCTTGACTCATCCTCCTCCACCACCCTCAGATGTCTAGCCTTAGCCTTGCTATATATTTTTGGACCTCTAATTTTCAGACTTCTTAGATTTTATTTCTATGCCTGATATGTACTTTTGGATTCATATGACTTGGTTGGTTAAAATCTAGATTTTGATCATGTTTTGGCAGTCTATTTTTTTTTCCTGACTCTTGTACTTGTAGAATTACAATGTTCACTTATTATGTTTCATCTATGCATGAATTTACTTGGTCTAAGTGTTACTTATATTGATAAATAAATAACATCTAATACATACAGACATATTTTCTTAAGGTTAAGGGGGAGATACTTTTGAAGTGTGTGGAATGGTTTTTAAAAATTCTTAAAAAATATTTTGAAAATTCATGAAAATATTTTGGAAATTCTTGAATTGAATTTTAAATTCTTTGCAAAATACTTAGAAATTTCTTGTAAAATTTTGAAAAATATTTTGCAAAATGTTAAAAATTCCTTAAATATTTGTAAAAAAAATTGGTTTATAAAATTTTGAAGTTTGTTGAAATGAAAAGATTTTTTAAAATTTTGAAAAATTTGTAAAAACTTAAGAAAAATCTTTGCAAAACTTGTTTTTGTATGCTAAGTCCTAGTAATTTTTGCCTATTTGCTGGT
>JBBUKS010038366.1:9733-30460 GCA_038050645.1 Hedychium gardnerianum | reverse complement strand
TAAACTTTAAAATAAAATATTTAAATCTTAATTAAAAAAACTAACCCAAAAATAAAACATCACTTTATATTTTAACATGGACATGCAAGGATAAACAAAATAAGAATTGAGAGTATTAGAGAGAAAGTCGGAGTAACATTTATTGAAGGAAAACTCCGAAAAACACGTTTGAGATGGTACGAGCATGTACTTAGACGATCAATAAATGTCTCAATTAGGCTATGTGAAACAATGATAAATACACACATCAAACGAGAAAGAGGAAGATAAAAAAGACTTGGTTAGCAACAATGAAATAAGATAAGATTTATTTAAATATATATAATATAGTATGCACTAGAGCCCAATGACGTAAAAGAATACATATAGCCGATCCCATATAGTGAGATAATAAGATTTAATGGTTGTTGTTGTACCCAAAGCTCAGTTAATCTATAATTTCTGAATCCATTCCCGTTCAACATGTGTAAATTAGAAGACTTGATGTATAATCTTTTTTTTATATACTAGATATTCATATCATATAATTAGACTAATTTTGAAATAGATAGTCCGGCTTCAAATTCTGTCCTTCAAATAAATTCAAGAAACACGGTTGTTCCTGATGTGATCCTCTAGTTTACTAGTAGTTCAATTATCATAAATACATCTTATGTTAAAAGTGAATCATGATTATTTAAGAAATTCTTATCATCGTATCAAACCCGGGGCCTTGACGTGTAATTCATGATGGCAAAAGGCGAGGGAAGACTTTCACGTAGGGAAATTTTCCTCCAATTTGAACTGTTCGATCTCAAAGGAAAGAAAAACAAAAAGTAATTTTGTCTTTCTATATCACCTGTCTAATTAGTTTTGTATATATATACTACAAGAGTATCTAACGCTAGAACTTCAAGAGTATTCTTTATTAATTTTTAAAGTTTTTTTTATTTACCACATATATAACGTGGTATATATATTATTTATGAAAGGGTTGTATATTGATAAATGAGGTATTGTTTTTTTTAATAATTTATTAACGATTATTAGGAAATTAAATTACGATGATCCCAATTCTCCCCATTAATAACTTCCACCATTTGGTTTCTCGTTATTGGATAAGAAAACTACAAAAGTAATACAAAATATTTATTGGTCATTCAAACGCTTCCAAAACTAAAAAATAATAATATCTAAAATTTATTTGACTTATAATAAAATCATATTAAATGTTGTCTTTCAATCATGTCACAATAAATTGCCACAGTTGTAGAATATAAATATACACAATTTCCATAAAATAAATACAACTTATTTATCATTTATTGCTAAGGGACAGAACCACACATTAATTAGTAAAAATATCTAGTATTTAATATCGCCTTACAATACTGACAATGGATTATTGTGTACACTACAATTTTTTCAGTTAACAACAATACAGCTAAATTTGGAATTAAATATTTGCTAGATTATATGTATTTTAGGTGCAAAATATTAAGATAATGACCTTAATTGAGATGGAATAAAAAATTGTCAATGAAATATGGTCGCAGAAAAATGAAGATCTTAACTATAAGTTTGCAGTAATATGATTAAAATTAATATTAATTAAGTATAAATAACACTGGAGTCTTTTAGGTGTAAAATATTACATATTGAGAAGATATTGTGATTAACGGTGCCAGAAAATTATGACAAAAATGGAAAACAAAGCTTGTAACAATTAAATATATATATTTAAATTTGAAATTGCCTATGTGCTATATTATTATTATTATTATCATTATTATTACATTACATGGTGAAAACAGTCTCGATGAAAAAACTGTAATGTGTAGTTTCTATAGGATTTTCAGAGTAAACTGGCATGTGTAGTTTTTTGTAGCTCATTTGACCTCTATTTTGCCTGGACATTCATATTGCTGATTGTTCCTGTGCGAAAATTATCAGAGAATTCGTTGAGTAGAATGATCCTGTCGATCGTCTAAGATCTTGAGGCCGATCGAAGGATTTCGTCAGTCTCCTGTCCCAAGTAATCGGTCGGAGAATTTAGTTTGTGTAGAGACGAGCGAACAAGATCCTTCTATTTTTTTCGATCAGAGATCTGCACAGATCACAGAAAAAGAGAGACGGAGGGTTAAAGGAGAGCACCAGGCTAAGGGCCCGGGGATCCCGCTCCGACGCTCAAGTCAGGTCTGATCGCGTAGATATATTAAAACAGTAAGTAAATGAATTTTAGGTTAGAAAAAACCTTCTTTTCGTAGTGATTTTCGTTTCTTTATATACTACTTCGAAGTTTATACGATTAGTATTAATGATGCGTACTGTTGAGTAATGAGTGAACATGTTCTAACTCGAAAGTATCGTCGTTTTCTGTATTTCAAGAGAGTGCCTGGGATACAGTTGGGATGTTCTGGCCGTACCGTTGAGGGGTGCTTTCGCTGTACTATTGAGGGATGTTCTCGTCGTACAGGCGGCGTCGGAGTCAACCCTTATAATTATATCGGAGACCGGGACCAATGATAAGATCAGTACGGTTGATTATGTTATATATCCGATCAGAAACATATTTCAACCGACCGGGTTTCATAGAGCGTGTCTGGTCGGTTAGTATAATATATATATCCGACCGAATTTCAGAGGGCACATCCGATCGTTATATACCCGATCGGGATTTAGAGGATGCATCCGGTCGGTTAGTGTAATATATGTATCCGACCGGACTTCAGAGAGTACATCCAGTTGATTAGCCTTATATACTCTGACATGATATCTTGGTTCCGATCTACGATATTAAGTGTTTTTTTTTATTGGCCCGGTCGAATATACAACAAGTGTCCATCCGAAAATCGATCTTGATCTTAATCATGTCACATGACGTCTGTCCGTAGAGACTTAAATTTAATCACCCGACCGGACCGATCACATCATATCCGACCGTCATTTTTTTTTTAAATTTAATCACCCATATCACTGATGTTCTTAATAACTTTGTTTATTCGTGATCCTGCTGAGATCAGGGGATGTGTTGACTTCTCATTAGTGTATCCGCAACTGAGTTCTTGATAGGTCGGATATGCGTCATTGTTGGCTTCGGTTGGGTCGGTAGTTGTTGTATTGGCCGTTGTTGGGTCAAGCAACACGAGGACAACACTTATTGAGAAACTGTCCGGCTCCAATGAAGGCTTCAGATGATGGCAAACCGGTAAGGTTGGAAATTGAAATGATTGAAAAAAGTTGGAAGAGAGATTAAGGTGGACGAGATCAAGTTAAATTCTAAAAGAGAATTTGAAGAAAAAAATAATGTACCTTTTCGTGTTGATACCATTGTCTTATTCAAACACCATTATAATCGCCATGTTGCATCCAAACTCAGGAGCGATCTGATTGATCAGACTTGAGCTCAGCCAGGTGTTAGGGTTGACTTGAATTGAATTCGGTTGCTGGTAAGATTGACTTAGGCCAAGCTATGAAGAGTTAGTCTAATTTGACTTGAGCTCACTGTGAGTTAAACTGACTTGACTCGAGCTCTGATTTTAAATAGCATCTACCTAACTCCACGTTGACCAAGTCTTGGACCCGTCTCGCGGCCATGCCATCTCTGCCATATCAATTCGTTTTAGTTTTTCTTTATTTTTTTTTAAATCTTACACAAACCCAATTAGCTTTGGAAACTATATAACAACGGTGCTTCTTCTGGGAATAAACCCCTTCCAGATAAAAGGAAATTGTATAACAATCTCGTATGAATCTCTTTTTATCATGAATCAAGTAATATTAAATTTATAATGATCGATTTATTTTTATAAAAAAAAATATTGATTGTCATAATAAATTAAAAAATATTCATGACAAATAATTAAAAAACTCATTTTATACTTTCGTATCTCATCTAAAAAAATCTTATAACTATAATTATATTATAATTAAAAATTAAATTATAAATATCTAAATAATAATTTAATACTCTTTCGTTCGTCACAGGTTGGGAGGCGGATCTCTCTTTCCTAGATAGAAGGAACATGGCGTTGCAATCTATGGAGAAAAGGAATGATTGCTGATCTTAGTCCCAACAGTTTGGTGGGCCCCAAATTCTGGTGGTTTTGCATATACACTCGTAAACAAAGATAGGTAGCGGACTTATGGTTTTGCATGTGGGCCCTGAAATTATTGTCGGCAAGTCCTATACGTTGTTCTGTGTGTCCAAGAAGAGTTGACTCGCAAGTCAAGCTTTAATGGTTTGAGCTGGCTACCGTCTGGTGTTATCATTAGTCGACTAATCTTGACAGTGACAAAGGATCTCGAACATTAACGGAATTGATCAGTTCCGCAATAATCATTTGTGTTTTTTATTAGATTCTCTATTATCTACATTTCGTTGCTGGTTCAACTAAACCACTTTTTCTTGTTTTCTTTTAATCTAGTGTCAAATGTTTAATCATTCAACATACGTAAATAACAACATCAAAGTTGAAGAACAAATCTAACAACGTTCCAGAGTTCATAAACTCTTCTCGCATCAACTTTGAGAAGGAAACAAGATCAAAAATCATGACATAATTTTTTCCAAACGAGATTGAAATGTAAGTTCTTACAGAAGAACAATTGTTGTTCCCCTAGAACAAATGAAACAGTAGTTGATTAAAGATGAGAACTACCTTCCAGTGATGAGGCTTCCGAAGGTATTCGTCGGCGTGATGGAAATGGAACCCTGAGGCGCCGGCACCAGCGTCTCGAAAACCGGCACCGGCATCGTCTTTGGGAGGCTCGGTATCGTCGTTGCCTCGAACCTCAGAGCTTGGATGGCCTCTCTCATGGAGGGCCTCTGCGCCTGGTCGGGGTGCGCGCACCACAGCCCCACCAGCATCAGCCTCTCCATCTGCGCCTCGAACTGCGCCTCCTCGAACTGCTCCTCCAGTCTCCGGTCCACCGCCTCTATCAGCCGCCCCTTCCCGTTCATGTCCCACACCCACTCCAACAGCCGCACCTCCTCCTCCGCCTCCTTGCTGTGCTCCACCGCCCGCCGTCCCGTCGCGATCTCCAGCGCCACCACCCCGAAGCTGTACACGTCCGACTCCTTGCTCGCCTTCCCCGTGTGGAAGCACTCCGGCGCCAGGTAGCCCAGCGTGCCGGCGACCCCCGTGGCGTGCTGTCCCAGCTGGTGGTCCACCAGCCGCGCCAGTCCGAAGTCGCCCAGCTTGGCGTTGAAGCCCGAGTCGAGCATCACGTTGCTGGGCTTGATGTCCCGGTGCACCACGCACTGCTCCCACTCCTCGTGCAGGTACAGCAGCGCCTTCGCCAGACCCACCGCCACGTTGTACCGAATCTCCCATGGCAGCGGCGGCGACGACGACGTCTGCCGCCGGAACAGGTGTCTATCCAGGCTGCCGTTGGGGAGGAACTCGTACACCAGAAGGAACTCACCGCGCTCGTGGCACCAACCTAGGAGCTGCACCAGGTTCCGGTGGCGCAGCCGGCTGATGATCTTCACCTCCGACGCGTACTCCTTCCGCCCCTGTTTCGACGTGCTCGATATCCTCTTCACCGCCACTTCTCTGCCGGACCTACTTAAGAACCCCTTGTAGACGCCGCCGAACCCTCCCTCGCCCAGCTTCCTCTTCTCCGAGAAGTTGTTCGTCGCCACCGCGAGCTCCCGGTACGAGAACCGCCGCGGCCCCGTCCCCGTGCTGAACTCGTCGTCCATCGACTCGCCGGAGCTCAAATTGCCATCTTCGCCCTTCCATCTCCTTCGCGTCAATCGACACCATAACAACGGACGGCGAGCAAAGGTCACGCCTTTCTCCACAAATAGTATAATCCAAAACAGGATCTTGGTTCTCAACGACCCTTCTCCTCTCCAAATGTAGAGTATCAGCGCGACCAGAAACAGAGCAAGGATCAAAGCGATGGCCGAAGCCACCATCCATAGTTTGAGGGTAAATTTATTCCTTTCCGGCTCGAGATCTGAGGTAAAATTCCATCTCGTGATCCTCTGAAGAACCGCTGCCGATCCATTGGTAGCGGAGAAGCCCACCAGGACTTGTTCCGGCAAGACATGCCTCACATCCACCGTATAAGTAAGATTCAGCGAGCTGGAGTTGGGACTAGCCTTCAGTTCCTCGACGCGGACCTCGATAAGCTTGGAGATCGCGTTGTAGGAGACTCGGGCGGCGAGCGTGTCATTGTTCGCGGCGGCGGTGACGTTGGTGATCGAGTTCGCTCGAAAGGAATCGAACTCCACGGCTAGAAGGCGATCGGGGGACGTCGAGGTGCCGTTGGACAAGTTGATCGGATTGGAAGTTCCGCTGTCGAACGAGTCGAGCGGGGCCAAGAAGAAGGCGAAGCCGCCGAAGGGGGATGAGTTCGTGGCGCCGCCGCTGGGGAAGGAGACGAAGAACTCGAAGTAGGTGGAGAAGTTGGCGGTCTCGTTGGTGGCGCCGCGCCACAACGGGATGGGTTTGGCGTAGTAGGCGGTAGCGGAAGCGGCGGGTCGGCCGTCAGTGAGCAGGAGGGAGCCGCCGGGGGCGATGGATCTGTTGCCGAAGAACTTGATGGCCGGCTCTAATTCGAAGTTGGAGAAAGTAAAGCCGAGGCAAGATGAGGTGGGAACTCGTGCAAGGAAGAAGGAAAAGAAGGCTAAGGATGCGAGGAAGAACAAAGACATGATTTTGGGAGGAAAAGAAGGAAGATTGGATTGGGGAAGACAAACCTTGAGCTTTGATGATTAGGTTGGAGAAGGCATTGATTAAGGTTGTGGAATATGTCTTCCCGCAGAGTTTCTACGTTGACTCTGTCTAGTCTTCTGGTTGGTTGACTGGAATGCTAGATTGCCGTGTGAGACAAATACTGCTAATTTCGGTACACTTTACTTTTTTGAACACAATTTTCAACTTTTTTCACAATAAAAAAACAGTCAGAATTCACCTTTTAACTAGAAAAAAGTAACATAATCGTCAATAAATAATTTAATTGCCCTCACGTACGAAAATAGTGTTCTAAAAATAAGATCATGCAACCACGCATTGTAAAAAAAAAAATCTCCAATGAAAAACAAATCTAAAAATATTGATCATTTGAATAAATTTTCATTAACATTTTTTAATTTACCCTGATGGCCGGTGAAAAATTTCCGTGGGATCAAACGGGTCATCCCAGTCCAATATTATCCGACCTGATTAATCATTTGAAAATAAGATCATGCGACTAAATGAAAAAGAGTGCTCTTTGTAAAGCCAATAAATTAATTGTTTTTTTTCAATTTTATTAATTCTATGCCATCAAGGCAACTCTGCTACAAATTAGCAATCAGGGAAATATGAGTTACACACGATAAGATAGATACTCATTAAGGCAATTCATGAAATCAACAAAATAGATATAAAAGCAACTTAGCAGAGAGCTAGAATGACTTTTAACTAAAGGTATTAAGTTCCAAACTAGACATACCAAAGGTATTAAGTGGAAGATGAAGGTAAAGGCTATTACTAACCGTCATAAGTGTAAGTGTGTTCAACCAATGACATCCACCTTTCAGGAAGAAACCCAAAGATGGATTGAGAGGAAGGGTCAGAGGTCCTATCTTGGGTCAATAAATAGGTAGGTATGCCAGTCTTCTTCCCCAAATGATTTGATCTTGGCTTCTACAGTTGGTCTCTGCTTTACTGAAATCACTACAAGTACGATGCAACAAAAGTGACTGTTAGAAGATAACTTGGGGTTATACGATATACATATGGCAGGCATCAAAAGCTACAAGGAGCACGTAGGAACATGAGAATTTATGCCTTTCCAAAATAAGATAGAAGGGAAGTCTGCTTGTCATCAACATTCTTGGCCCTGCGTGCCTTCTTTAATAGACTGGAGCCCTTCTCTGATGTTGATCCAGAATCAAGAGGTATTTCTTGGGTTTGTCTTTTGATACCAAAGATATCTGGTGACACATTTTCTTTCTTTAGCAAACCATCCGAGCTATACTTTTCATCTATGTGATGTTCACAATCTTCTTTCTTGCAACTAAACATATCATTCTGAGGATATTCTTCTTTAAAATTGGCAGCATTTTCGGTTCTGCTAGCATCTTTTTTGGTATCATCAACTCTGTCTCCTTTTGGAGACAATTCTAAACGCTTACTGTGTTCTTCCTCCATCTGCTCCTTTCCATCAGCTTTCTTCATGAAGAATTTTGCTATTTGGTTTTCAACAGGTCGTTTTAACTTAATCTGCATTTTGTAGAGCAAGGAATAAACCGCAAGTAGTTATGAGATGCAAAGAATTAGACTAACTATTTATCTAACTAATATCCAAACATTTAACTTTACCTGATGGAAATTCTAAGGGGTAAACCCTATAGATCATCTTTGGTTTAGTTTACAATGAATTGACAATTATTACCAAACTTTAACCTTTTTTAAGAAATACACCTTCTTGATGTTCCAGTACTACTTAAAGTCTTTAGTTTGTGCACATGGCTGACATAGCTACCCCTCTGGAACTATAAAACGTGGCATTTGTATGCAATTTATATCAAATAATCTAATATTTCTTAAATTACCTAGATGTTAATTTGTTGCTATCCAACTTTTATCTTGCAAGTATGACCAAATTACCGAATAACCAACTCTAACTTCGGCATCAGATTTATTAATCTCCATAAGATCTTAATACAGATCTTATAATGAAGGAATAAATTTCTTGAGTTCCTATCCCCGAGTAAGCATGCTAACTATCCTTTTAGCACTACTCAAATCCTTCAAAGTCAGATTATAGAAAGCTGTCGAGGATGTTAGATTAGTGACTCTACAGTTACGAATATATTGACTACAGAAAGCACTTGTGGATGAAATAATTATCTTGAGGTCATTCAAGATAACACAAGCATCATAATTCCATCTAGTAAAATTATGAGAGATTATATAATACCAAAACTTATTATAAAATTTGTCATGTAAAAAAGTTGTTTCGCATCTACTTGCTGAAGCATGAAGATTTAGTAGCAATAAGTCCTGTTTAATGTCTTACATATTCAACTCTTGACACAACCTTATTTAAGTAATACAAGACTGATCTTTCTTCTGATTGTCCCAACTAACAAATATAGCAATTCGTACAACCCACTTTTGAAGTGATGCAAGTTAAGATTATACCTCTTTAATGCAATCAGGCCCATCAAAGGATGGTTTGCCAACTGCAGTGGTCACAGGATACCAAACCTATTCAACAATTGCAAACAAATAACTGAGGCCACATATGCAATGGAATCAATTGAAACAAGAATAAAATCAAAGAATTGAGTCATGCAGCCAAGACACCATGAAAGCAAATGAAGAAGAAAGGGGACTGCTTTCAGGATTTCAGAAATTTCTTTCTAGAAAAAAATAGGCAAAGGAATAATCAAAAAGAAATTTTCCAAAGAAATATTCATTGAGAACATAGCATTTAATTGCTGCAAAAGTTGAACTAGTCTGATAAAAAAACTAAGTTAATAGCATCTGCATGATGACTAACCAAATCTGCATCCTCGTATGGCCTAAGTACAGTTTCAGATTTTGGCATGGCATTGTTTAACCATACATCCACAGAAACATCATCCCCCAAGATCACAGGCATTCTATCTGCAGTTAAGTACACATTATTGAGTCAACAAAGTACATTAAAATTGAAGCTCAACAATGGAAATAGAAAAATGAAAATTTTGGCTGATGAATGTTGTCAAATTAAGATACACACATATTCCACTGTATTGCTCAAACAAGAAAAAGCACGACCAAGATGTAAGCACAGAAACCAAAATTTGATGATTATAGGCCATGCACCTGATATAGTCCCAATATTTGGAATTTTGCTCTCAAGATAAATTTAATAACCAATATTACACAGTTTTCACTCTAGAAAGTAGTGTGTTTTTCATGAATATCCATCCACGAAAACATGTTGTTCTGATTGAAAGTCTTTTTTCTTTTAAAAGTGGTGATTTTGAAATCAAGGGGTATACAGAATACCTTGAATGGCAAGGTACATGTAGCTTTCTCTTTTTGTTGAAGTTAATTTGATAAGCAAATGTTGATACAGGACAAAACATATCACAACCAAAACTTAATTTCGCACTATGAAACCACTGCACTAGTGTTTTGGTAATCACAGAAAACTTCTCCCTGGAGTCCATGTTGGTTTCTTTGTTCAATGTGCCTTGAGCATACAGAATAAATCATTTGAGATAGAGGGCGTGTACTAATTACATTTTATAAATGCTTAATGTTTTGTTCAACATAGTAGCACTAAATGATCATAAAATCAAATCATGTGTCTGTAACAAATTTTAGATTTTTATTCTAACAAACCAAGAATCTTGAGAGTTGCTTCTAGCGCTTCTAGTGTCCCCGTCTATCCAAAGTCTTCTAAGGTATTGCTTAGAAGTTCTCTATAAAGGTGATTCCTTTAGACAAGGAGTAACTGACTTGCGAATTAGATTCTTCCATAACAATTAAGAAACTGATGAATCTGAGCAAATCTGAAGGAAAAGAACACGAGCGTACCATGAAGCCACTGCAAGGACTTTGATGAACCAACGGTCAAAATTGTAAAGGTGTAAAGAATATCCCCTGTGGTAAAAAACAAAACCAAGAGCATTTAATATATTGGAACCAAGAACAGGTGTCAAACATGTGCAAACATAATCAAGTGGGAAGGCAACAATAAGTGAACAAAAGCAACAAGGAAGATACCACTAGAAGGATATCAATCTTAAACTACCCTTAATGAAATGAAAAGATATAAGCTATCTCCAACGTGAAGCTCAAGTCAAATACAAATCAATATCATGCACATTGCTTGATTCCAAGTTAAGGAACACCTTTGTGAATATCATGTGAGTCGTCCTATGAGCTACGTATCTTCAACAAAATGCTGCTTTTCAGATTACAAATTTGCATAAAACCTATGTAATCATTAAAATATGTAGTGTAGTTCCAAATAGGGCATGTTATTAAGATACACCTTCGTTATTATAAAATGTGTTGTCTTATGAGCTATGGATCTTCAGTAAAATGTTGCCTTTTGGATAACACATTAACAATAATTATTATTATAGTATTAAAGTTATTATTATTATTAATGTGTAATCTTAAGAGGCAACACATTTTCCAAAAGTAGTATATGTTTTAAGATGCATCTTTGTAATTATAAAGTGTATGGTCTTTTGAGCTATGTATCTTCAGTAAAATGTTGCTTCTTAGGAACATACAAATATACAATAATAATATAATAGAAATTATTATTATCATTATTATTAAGGATATACTTTTAAGACACAGCTTCATAATTATTATTAAGGATATACTATTAAGATGCACCTTTGATATAGTATGAATTTTGAAGACCCAAAGTGTATTATTCTTAAGTTAGAGCCACTTCTTTAAGCATTACCATAAATGCTAAGATATGCTTATTTCTTATTGGCACTCTCAAAATACCATGTTTTAAACCATACACAAGGATTACAACCATAGCATATCATGTCTCCAGCATCAGAGACTTAAACATTGCTCCTTTGCCCATTTTCCTTTTACAATCTTCTTTTTGCAATCTAATGTTCATAATGACTGTGTTCTTGCATCTAGCTTTCACCACATTATCATAACATAAACAAAAAAAGAGGGCGAAATTACTGTCAGCTGTATGTGAATTGACCAAAAGCATAATGCAAAAATTGGCCAATGACCATATATTCTCAATACAATTAACAAAAATAATATTGGTCAACTAAAAACCAATGGATAAAAAACTAGATTTCTATTCTTGACAGTATAATTTATTTTATTAATGAACTTGGGTTTCGATCCTTGAAGAAATATCTGCAAGCAGTACTTGCTTAAGTATTTTGCCATTAATATTTCCAACTTGACCATCATAGCCATCTCTTTTAAGACACACGAAAAAAAAATCAGTAAACTGACCTTCTGAGCTCTTCCAAGAGTCATATAGAGCAGCAAACACCAGAGGTCGACTGTCTTTGAAATGTATATAGTATGGTTGCTTCTTTGACGCATCCTTCTTCCACTCATAGAATCTACATTCATGCAGTATCACAATGATGACAAGTTACTAAACAAGATAATGAGACCGAACATGAAGCTTAACCTTAAGATCCTGATTGCTTTCACTGAAGAAAATTTCTCAGTGGAAATGGCATATCCAAACATAATATTAATTTTAAAAACAACAGAACAAAAAAAAAGCAAGTCATTCAGTTGTGCCGTACCCTTCTACTGCCACAACGCATCGATTAGTAGGTAGAAGTCGGTAAAAGGAAGGTTTCTCCTTTATTGATTCTGAACGAGCATTGAACTGCATATTAGGAGAAAATAAATCCTGACTTTGCAAAAGAACAGTATACTTTGTACTAAGACAACAGTGGAAGAGCATACCCAATCATAAAAAAAATAATGCACTGAAGGAAAGATCATCCTTTCCTACAAACAATGTTCCACAACTTTCATGGAGTATTTTCAGCCATGAATAAGCACCAGACTTACTTCTGACATCTTTGAAAATTAAAAGACAGTTTGGCAATGGGCCAATTCTGACCAAAAAAATATGAAAGTGAAATAGTGGAGAAGAAAATCAGGATATACCAAGCAGCTTTCAATGTTCCAAGGAAATTAACCTCGAACTAGTGCAGACTCTAGTATTAACACAAACCACCTGGACCAAAATTCTTTGGAAAACAAATCTAAAGCCTACCTTCAACATCAAAACAAAGATCAAATAGTGTTGTTTCTGTCTTATTTCCAACTTTTTTCGCTAATAATTTCAGAGACTTCAGCTGATATTTTTGGCCAAAAAAAGCATCAGCTTTATAAAGACCTTTGCGACTACGTCCTAATGAACCCCCTAGAATTTCGTAAATGTCGGATCACATAAGTTTCTAGTGCCGCATCAAGAAAGATGAATCAATAAACGTAAGCTAACAAAGGTCCAATACCATTTTGTAGTGATCAGGCTTCTCACTCTTCTTGGTGAAGCTAGGAATGAGGCCCCACTTCATGCAACAAATGGAAGGCGATGCCTCCGCTTCCCCTGTCGTCCTCTCCAACAGCATCACCGGCAGGTACGCCCCAGGCGAAACATTGTTTGACGGCCGATAACTGCAAGCGGAAAGCAAACAAAAACCGATCATCAACAAAAAAAAAAAAAAAAGAAGATGAAAATCACGATTTCGCTCACCGGTCGATTTGGCGGGTGGGGATTGAGGCAGCAAATCCACAAGCCCTAGCGACCTGGTCAGGGTTTAGAGTGCAACGAGCCCTCCCGCACATCGCTATCGCTGTTTACACTCTTTCCAACTCGCTCCAGGATCTGCGACTCGTATACTTCGTCCCGTCGTCTCCCTCAGCTCTCACGGGTCACGATCGATCTCGTCGGAGAAGGAAGCCCAAGACAGGCGCGAGAAAAATATTTATGTTGCGTTTGATGTCGTCTAAAGAAGTGATGTAGTTTGGATGGGCTGGGCCGGGCTGGTCCGGCCCAACACGACTCTTGAGGGCTTCTCCTCGATGCGGTACTGAGATACGAGACAAACCATTTTTAATATTTTGTACAAATAATCTCTTCTACCAATGACTTGACTTTCTGAACAATAGAAAAACCTTAAGATGAACCATTCTTTTAATTTTCTATTTTATGGTTTAAAATTTAGGAGAACAAATTTAAACAAAATAATAATAAATTCTCTATAAAACGCCTGTCGGGCCTCAGATCGCATTTCCATCTGCCAGTTTCTGTCTGCCGATGGAGGTATGTGAAAATGGCTACAGAGGCAGAGAGACTACTGCACTCTGGCTGCTCGCTAGCTCCCTGAGCAGCTGATGCATTAATACGATTGTTCATCGTCGTCGTCTTTAAAATCTTCTGGTAATTGCAGGACACCATGAACAGGCGCCACCACTACATTCCGGCCTTCGGCAACTGGGACTACTCCAGAGATCTCCCCATCACGCAATACTTCGAATCGGCGATGCAGGCCGGTTTGGTCCGAGGCCATTTCCATGGCGAAGAACCCTCTTATGACGATCTCTTCAGAGCTTCTTCTCACAGCATGAAGCGGCGGCAGCAGGAGCAGGCTCCCTGGACCAGAAAGGTACTGATCCATAGATCGTAATTTGCTTTGCAGATCTTAATTATATATTCTCACAATTAATTACTTTGACTTAAACGTTAAGGCGAAGAGAGGAGACCAGAAGCAGCAGCAGCAGCAGAGAGAGCAAGAGAGGAAACAGGGGAAGGTTTATGATGCTATGGCAGCACAAGCAAGGCCCAGAAGAGCTCCAATGGCAGTGGATGAGGATTTGTACAAAATCCCTCCTGAGCTCCTCCACAAGAAGCCTAGAAGGGTGAAGAGCTTGTGGTCTGGTTGCCTGGGACTAAACTGCATTGCATGAGAAGGATTATCAGTACTCAATATTGCACCTCTTTTATGTATGTCTGTTTGCTTTTGCTCTTCTTTTCTTCCATCGATCGCTATGTAAAATCAAGTAAAAGAAAGATGGTGCAGCGATATAATACAAACTCTTTAATTTCCAAATGACCACCTTTTTTAGCCAGGCCAGTGCTTGTTCTTCACCCTTGAAACCAGAAGCTCCGATCCTGTGGGTTTTAGCTAGAGCTAGTTAATGACTGTGTCCTTTGACTGAAAGGCATAGAGTCGCTGTTGTTGACTTGTGAGAGAAAGGGCACTGGAGATGTTGGAGAAGAATACTAATTTGCCGTAAAGAGTCGTTTGAGTGCTTCCAAAAGTCCACGGATCTTCAGTATCATCAGTCCCTTCGCACTTCCTTTCGTGCTACATCTTCTAAAACTTTGAGCCTGGTTTGAAATAATTAATATAATGGGCTTGTTGAATTGAATTATACTGCAATGATTTACCACCCATCTCGATCATCGATCATCGATCTGCTAGAATTCGAGTGTTTAATTGACTGCAGAGAGCAGGTACCACTAATCAAGCACTCGACTGTTGACACACCGAGAATATAGTAGCACTGTTCAACTCATCGTCGCCATTAATACCCATGCATGCATGCATGCATGCAGTTTCCACACCTTCAAACCCTTCAAACCTCATTCATGGACCGAAAGAGGCACGCATGCAAAATCTCTCCCCAGTACTCTCGCTGTATTAAATGGTGTGGATACGTTCATGTACGAATTTGACCTACTAAGCTTGGCCAGGAGACCTGAAGCTTGCATGGTGAATGAAGACCAGCAATAAATTTGATCTACTGTGCCTTCTTTTCTCTCAGTTTCTCGAACCTTGAGTGAGAGAACTAAAGCTGACAATTAAACTAATTAGGTGAAGATCGATCTCTTTGTAAAAGGTTTGCTGAATGGGCCTTCATATGTGAAATGATATTGAAATTGCGGAAGAGGGAGATAAAGTTGAGATGAACAAGAGAGAGCTAGCTAGCGGTTGGCGTTTGGTCGCTCGCTCCCGATCCCATGCAGGTACGTGCGTCCAGTTTGCGCCTCCCCATGCACGTGCATCCATGTGTGGGTGATTGCTTCACGTCGACGGAGTGGGGAAGGGGCGCGGCGCAAGAGAAGGCCCGCAGCCACCGCCGTATCTACCGCTGGATCGCGGACACATGCCGCGGCGGATCCGTAGATGCTCCGCATTATCCGCAGATTCTGCCAACAGGCCGAGGGAGTCTAATGAGATTGACTGTTATTGGTTAACGATAGTATTAATCAGCGTGTTTGTATCTAATTAATTTCGGTAAATTACCGAACACACGTAATTAAACTTTTATATTATCCAAATCGTGCGTAGACCACTTCAAAAATACCCAAATCGCATATCCGATATCGATTTTGTCCGTCCAAATTGATTACTATATAGATTACTATAATATAATAATCGGAAACTAATTATCAATAATATCCTGAATTGATTACTAAAATATAGCAATCGATTTCTGAATTGATTACTAAAATATAGCAATCGATTTGGATACTATTTATCAGTATAGTAATATCCTAAATTGATTGTTATATTATAGCAATCAATTAAAAATTTATTTTAAAAAAAAACACTCGATTTGTGTCTAAAAAATAATTGCTTGTAATATAATATGTCAAATTTATATTTGAGAGCATAGATATAATCAAAAAAATTAGAAGATCACATAAGACCTGATTTTATGCCATTCCGAGCTCTCGTATAAGTCCATCAGCCAAAATTGGCTGATAGACCTAGAAAACTCGAAATAACATGAAATCATGTCTTATGTATTTGTCTAGTTCTCTTGACTATATTCATGCCCTTAAATATTAATTTGATATCCCATATTGAGAACGACGAATTTTTGATAAGGCTTTTTAATTTATTTTTTTAAAATTTAATAGATTGTTATAGTATAGCAATTCATTAAAGTTATTGTTCATGATTACGGAACGTTATCGAATCGATTGCTATACTATAACAATTAATTCGATGAGTGAAAGCGAATAAGCGGAGGAGCAAAATCGATATCGGGTATGTGATTTAAGTATTTTAAAAATTACCTATATAATTTGAGTAATATAAAAGTTTACTATATTGTTCTTGTCTGAAACTTGCGGAGGATGAGCCACTGGTGTGCTGGAATAGATGTTGATGAAGTTCCCATAGATCACCACCACCATAGCAGCGTCGAGCACCTAAAGAAGAAGAGAGGGGGAGGAGAGAGTTAGAATGGAGGCCGAGGGAGTGCCCAGACACAGTCACTCCGACGCTCTAATCAATCATCGGCGACAAAGGAAAGGTTAAAGGAGAAGAGAAACAGTAGAGAGGGTAGGAGAAGAGAAACAGTAGAGAGGGTTGAGAAGATGGGTGTGCGTCCCTGCCTTCACGAGGGGAGGGGGGGGCAAATCCCTTTTTATAGCCTTGCTGTTGTGTATTCTTGGTTGTATTCATGACACATTAGTAAATGAAGGGACGTGTATCATACTGTTATGTAGAAATGTCTAATCGTATCTATAGGTATATGTGGAGTAAAGATACGAAGTATGATACTCCTCGTACTCCGACAAACCACGTGCTTTGACACCTCACATATTGTATCAGCGCAAATATCGTCGGATAGGTCGTCCCACCAGAATCATGGACCTTAATTCAATTGGGCCAAGAGAGTAGACCGATGAATGAGAGAACGTTCGATCCAAAGATAAATCAGTCAGGAGGAGTGAGATGTGTAAGTACCCCGGGTTAGTTTTAATGTTATCAACCGAGTTAAGGATTTGATGTCTGGTATCTAAATGTAGAGGGGTTTAGGAACATAAAAAGTCGAGCAAAAGATGCAGCGTGAGAGAAATATGACACGTGAAGCGAGTTGACGGGCTCGGTACATCCGAGGGATGAGGAGCTACGAAAGAGTATACTGGTGGAGCAAGAAGGATGCGGTCCAAGAAACGAGAAGCTGGGAGGAAGTCTGCTCGAGGAGAAGGTTGGAATTAGGTTCGGGTGAGCTCAACTCCGGACGACCGGAGCATCACCCAAGCGATCGGAAGAAGGAATGGTCAATGCTGAAATTGAGCATTCAAAGCGCTCGAGGCGCCTCGGTTGAATTGGAGGCACCTCGGATGCCAGCCGCTGGAGGCGTCTTAAATGCATTGGAGGCGCCTCACCCGCCATCCATTGGAGGCTCCTCGGATGCAATGGAGTCACCTTAGACACCAGAAAACTGTTGCGGAGTAGCTAAGCAACGGTGACCACATCAGCCTCTTCGAGGAGCTTCAGATGCATTAAAGGCACCCTCAATCTACCAGATCAACAGGGAGCCGTTGTGACGAAGATAGAAGTTGCCTTGTTGGAGGCGCCCCCAATCGTCCGAAGCGTCCCTAACAATGTCACGTCAGCAAATAATCATTTCGATCATAATACTATAAATAGAGACATTGTCCTCTATTCTAGAATAACACATTCGCTTTAATTGTTCTAGCTTTCTATTTTCTTGTACGTTCAATTCTGTAAGAGATTTCTCCATTTCCGACACTCGTTCGAAGAAAGAGTTTTTATAGTGGAATCATTCATAGTCTTAGACTAGCAACTACCTAATTGCAAACCAAGTATATTTCTGTCTATTTTTTTATGCTTTATTTATTTAATTAATTAGTGTGTGTCTTTGCTAAGTAAGTAGCAAGAGAAATTTCAATTTTGATTGCAGGGTTATTTACTCCCCTATAGTCGGTCCACCTGATCCAACAAGTGAGATGTCCCCACTCGGAGAGACTTGGCGGGATGAGGCCCAGTCGGTGAAAACCAATGAGGTTGTAAGAAAATACCTAGTTGGTATCTCCGTTCGCTTGGCTAATTGTCAAAGCCCGATCGAGCTTGAAGGAGCCTCCCGATCAGGATCAAAGGAGTCTCCCGACTAAGATTAAAGGAGTATTCCAATTGGGCTCGAAAGAAGTCTTTCGACCGGGATCGAAGGAGTTGCCCAACTGGGACGAAAGGAGTCTCCCAACCAGGATCAAAGAAGTCTTTCGATCGGGCTCGAAGGAGTCGTCCGACCGGGACCAAAGGAATCTCTCGATCGAGATCAAAGCAGTCTCCCGACTGGGATTGAAGGAGTCACCTAACCAGGACCAAAAGAGTCTTCCGACCATGATCAAAGAAGTCTTCCAACCGGGCTCGAAGGAGTCTTCCGAACGGGCTTGACGGAGTCTCACGACCAGGATTGAAGGAGTGGCCCAACCTGGACCAAAGGAATCTTCCGACTAGGATCAAAGGAGTCTCCCGATCGAAATAAAAAAAATATCCTAACCGGGATCAAAAGAGTCTCTCGATCGAGATTGAAGTAGTTTCCCGAGGAATCTTCACTTAGGGTTGAACATATATTGACTTTGACATCTGATTAAATGTGATGCTTGACTTTTCAAGGATATACGTGGTACTATTTATAAATCCCGTATCACAATTCTTTTTCCAAGTCCAATCAAAAAAGGTGTGAGCTCGATTGATCGAAAGCAATGGTTGTATCGGTGTTGACACATGTCAAAGTTACGAATTCTTGTTGTGATCTGAATAATTTTTGAACATTAAATGTAAGACGTATTTATTTATTGCGGCACGGCTATTATTCAATATATCGTGGCGTGATCAATCTCGATTATCGAATTAAGCGTATTTTTTTTTAAGATTACGTCTCATGTCGTAATTGAAGCATCATGCGAATATTAATATGGAGAATTGTTTCTATTTATGACTCGTACTAATATATTCTACCATGTCAGAATTAATTGTTCCATTGCACTCTTCTATCCGGTGGATCGGAGTTGTGACTTTCATTTATTACTCTCGTCCTGTTTGAAATTCTGCAGTGTGAATTCATTATTTTCAAGATCATGCAGTACTTCTACCTTTTTTTTTCATCTGAAAGCACATAGTAGCTACCTGTAACAAGGCAATCAATATATACATTCTACTTCAGTACATATATCGCATAAATATATATATATAGTTCTATCTTATCAAACTTAAACTGTTGCACAACTTTTATGGAGAACACATTAATAAAAAAAAAATGAATTGAGAGTGAAAATTAAAGCTCAAATTATGCAGGCCGAATTCATGGGCTTCTTATAGTGGGCCTTTAGGCCCTTTTTTGGGCTGGATCACAGATGGCCTGACTCATTTTCAGCTCTAGTTGTCAACCTAAATGAAGTTCTTTCATTCATCTTTGTCTTTCATTTTGCAAAAGCAATATTTCTCGGCATTAATCATTTTTAAAATTAATCAGATCGATTTTGATATCTGAATTATAAAAAAAAATCAACAATATTATCGCCGTCCTTTTCCAATCAGTGCGAGCTCGAAGCCAGGCCCTGCCCATTAATTCCATGCCAAATCACTAAGCAACGTATAGCTGGGAAAGGACTCGAAGGAATTATGGGCATGGGCGACAAGATGACTCAGTAGTAGTACACGTTTTTTTAAAAAAAAAATAGAAATATTTAATTCTTCCCATCGATTAAATTTTAAAATTAACCAGTTCAATCCCAAGAAAAAATTTCTGATAGATGGTCTAGATAAATCTAAAATTATGCTTGACACCCTATCACACTGGAACAAAATATTCTATAATATATCATAATTAAAAATTAAATCATACCTATTTAATTAATCTATCAAATATTTTACCATTGTATTATTACTGAAGGGTTAATAGTGCACATTTTTTTTATAATTTAAATATTTATTTTTTTGAATAATTAATTTAAAAGATGATCGATTTTATAAAAAAAATTCATCAATTCTCAAAATAAATAAATAAATATTCATAAAAACTCAATTAAACCATGATCGTTTTTAAAATTATCATTTCATTAAAAAAAAATCTTATCGTAACTTAAATTGGATTCTAAATCTTTGATTAATCACTTAAAAAAATAATTAATTATAACAGTGAATCTGGAATGACCTATCTGATTTCACAAAAAAAAATATTAATAAAAACTCATTTAAATAATTAATATTTTTTAATTTATTTTTTATTAAATAATTTTTTTATATAATATATCATAATTAAAATTTTAATTTTAATTTTTTTTATTATTCATCGAACCTAACTATTACAATCATTACTCCGGACATAATTAATCACTTAAATAATTACCTCAGGTCTAGTAGTGCACATATATAATTTATAATTGATCTCGTTCTCATCGATGATCCATTAAAGTCATGGACAAGTCAGAGCAGCGATGATGACG
>JBBUKS010038347.1:0-10713 GCA_038050645.1 Hedychium gardnerianum | reverse complement strand
GAAGATGTTATCGAAGAAATTTTTCTCAACATGCATCACATCTAAATTATGCCGAATCAATAAATACTTCCAATATGACAGCTCCCAAAATATGCTTCTTTTCCTCCAACCACACTTGTTTATTCTGACAATGTACTTATTTATATCATCAGAACCATCCTGATATATTGGAAGAAATTCATAGCTGTCAATTTCGTCAAGAACTTCTACACCTGACTTTATTGCTGGGGGAGGTTTCCTGACCATTTCATTCATTTTAAAAATTTTCTTATTTCACCTAAATGGGTGATCAACTGGTAAAAATTTATGATGATTATCAAACCAAGATATCTTTCCACTATAACGTAATGAAAATGCATCAGACTCCCTCATGCAATGTGGATATGCTAACTTGCCTACCGTGCTTCATCTTGACAATATTGAGTATGTTGGAAAATCACTAATTTTGTTCATAACAAAGCAACATGCAATGTAAAATTTGATTTACTTGCAATGTCATAAGTCTCTGACCCTACATTCCATAAATGATTTAGCTCTACAATCAATCATCGTAAAAATACATCAATTTGTCCTTTTGGATTATGAGAACCTAGAATAAGCACAGTAAAAATATGAATTCTTTTTTCATACACATCCATAGAGGTAAGTTATATGATGTTAATATAATTGACCAAGATGAATATTGTTGCCCATAGATTCCAAATGGCTGAAATCCATCTGTGAAAAGTCCAAGTCTAACATTGCGTGGTTTTATTGCAAAGGAGAAAACTATTGTATTAAGATGTTTCTATGCAGGGGAGTCACAAGGATGACACATTATATTTCCTTCGTGTACATGCTCATGATGCCATCTCATGTGGCTTGCTATTACGACAGATGCATATAAATGTTTAAGTCTAGCAGTTAACGGGAAGTAATACATAACTTTGAATGAAATATTTTTCTTCTTCTTTCCAGGAATCTGACTATGTTGCTTAAACCAAGGGTGATTACACATCTTGCATTCCATCAAAACGCTATCTTCATTTCAAAATATCATGCAGTTATTGATACAACAATCAATCTTCTCTACAGGCAAACCTAAATCTCTAATCAATTTTTTTGTATCGTAGAAGCTATTAGTCATGCAGTTATTAGCGAGGAGCAACTCTGACATCAATTGACACATCTCATCGTAATATCATTCAGAGAAATGATGTTTTGCCTTCATGTTCAATAATCTTGCAGTATCTGATATCTGAGAATGTCCAAAAGGAATGTCTTCCCACAATTCTCTTTCAATAGCCCTTAACATGTCATATATTTTTTGAACTTTGGGTGTAGGTGTTTCCTCTATATTTGATTGATCATATGCATTCATTGCGTCATAAACCAGTAATTGCATTGCATCCACAGACCTTGTTGATTCCTCTGGAAAAATCGGGCAGGATGACGAAGCAACGGAAGGTCCAATTGGGTTATATATATATGACTCTCTATGACAATACTAGTTGTAATAATTTGGAACAAACTCATTCCTACATATATGTGTTTCAACTGTATTCTCATCACAGAAAACTATATTTCTACATCTGCACTGATTACATGGACACTTTAACTCAGCACCATTCAAGCATTCTAGATGAGACACAAACTCTTCAATCTCAGCAAAAAATTCTTGACTGATAAATTTATTGTCTAACCTATTGTACATCCAAACATTGTTCATATACATTGTATCCTAATGAGAATAAAATTTACACTTGATTAATCATGTCAAACTAAGATTACTTATATTTAAATCAGTGTACTTAATATAACATGTAATACTAAACATTATTTTTTAGCTATATGATTCTTAAAACATTGTTTAAACATAATTTTAAATACTTTAATTAAATTAATCATGCATATAGTTTAAACCAAATTTGAAAGACTTAAAATTAAAGTAAACTAATTATGCATATAGTTTAGACCTAATTTTAAACAATTAACTATTTAATACTATCAATAATAATATACTTGAAGATCGTGCTAGAGCAAATGCAGCAGTATACCTGAAGATTCAAACAAAAAAATTAGCTATTTACAACATGCACATAAATTTAGCTAAAATAAACATTAAGTCTAACAATATGCACATAGATCTAAATTTAACAATTAAAAAACAACTAAAATCTAATTACTTAAGGAAGCATTACATCGAACAACTTGCAAGCATCATCCAATTTAAACCTAACTAGCCAAGCTTGCTTCGGATGGCAAGGCATAGTCGCCAGTGTGTAGTCGCGGCTGGCAGTGTGCAACAATGAAAGGCAGCACACAGTCATGGCCGACAATGCGTAGCAACGGCCATGGGCAGCTAGCCAACGGGCCACGCGCATCCGGCCTTGGCCAGCCAACCATGCGTAGCCAGCCAGCCGACCACGTGCATCCTGCCTCGGTCGACCGACCACGTGTAGCTAGTCGCGGCGTTGCCTCAATAACGGTTGGCCACTAGGGGAGGGGAAGGGAGAGGAGAAGGAAAGAATTACACAGAGCCATACTTTCGTGACGCTGACGACAACGACAAAAAATGGCGACTGAAAGAAAGAATAGAGCTTGGGCGGCTGCGTGGATGCCCTAAAATCGTGATTTAGCGACATAATACATATTCCATCACTAATTAGAGACGAAAATATTATTCCGTTGCTAATTAGCGACGAAACTATTATTCCGATGCTAACGAAGATGGGATTTAGGTTTTTAGTGTGACTTGTCGTCTCACTAGCGACGACTTACACCTTTCATTGCTAAATAGCGACGGGAAATAATTTTTGTCAGAATATCCGTCGCTAATTGGCGATCTTTTTGTAGTGATAGGATATGAAAAATGATATTTGGTGATGAAAATGAGATAATAATATTTTAGTAAATTATGAATATTAGAATTGTTAAATAAGGCAAATAAAAAAAATAATGGGTGTTAATCGAGAAATAAGCCTATAGAATTTTCTGGAAAATTTAAAGATTTTTTCTGGATTTAATCAGAGCTAATACGACGAGTTTAAGGGGATAAATGGGTTGGGATTTAGAAAGCCTATTTATCCATTTAAATGAGGAGTTGATTGAGTATATAAGCCTAAGTTATTTTATCAAAACCTAAGTTTTGATTGCCTTCTCTCCTCTTCGCAGTTTTTTCCCTCTCCACTGTTCGCCGCCCGATCGATCGACGTAGACACCTGCGTTCGGTCGTCGACACTACTCCACTTCCCTCGCGAGCAGCCAAAGCTGATGCCTTCCCACTACTCTGATGGCTGTCGTTTCTTTCCGGCGTGCGTGACATGAGAGCGCCGCATGTCCGACTCATAGCGTCACCATCGGGCCATGATTCCCCACATCCTCGCTGGGCGTTCAACCCCGGTGCCGACCTGCCTCTCCCCACTGTCGAAGGCTGTCCCTCGCCTCTCTCTAATGAGGTCACCTTGTCCCAGCAGCCACACGCTACTATGAATGATGTTGGCGCCTCTACCGCTGCTGTTCCGCCGTGTTATTTGATTCGGCGCTGCCATCGCGAGTAGTCGACGCCATGTTCCTTCCCTTCCTCAATGTCGGCCATCGTCCTAGCCAAGCAGGAAGCACGCCGCCTATCCCTGTGTCGTGGCTTCATTCCTCTTCTGTGTGTGCTGCGTACACCACTACTATCCTCCCAACTACGACCTTGTCGTAGCTGCAGTTGCCACCGCGAGCAGCTTTAATCCTCGTCGGCCTCCCCTATCTCTTGCCGTGAGTTATGGTCATTTCCTTTTCTACCACTGCTGTGCGCTACCGTGCGCTGCCATCGAAGAAGTAGCCGTCGAGGTAAGGCTTAATTGATCCGATTATTCTATGATAAATTCTGTTAATAGATTTAGAATCGGGTGTATATTTGATTAATCGATTAATGAATTCAGATTGATTAAGAATGATTTATTGATCAGGGTTAACTATTGATTAACTATTCAGATAGGTTTATTAAAAACTCTAATTGAATTGTTTAATTAATAAATTACTGATTTGTTAGTTAGTTAATTAATTATAGATGAATAAAATTGTTAGAATGAGTTATTATTAGTTTAATTGATTGGATTAATTAATTAATTGAATTCTGATTAGCTGGTTAGTTAATTCAGAAATTAATTAGGTAATTGAGTAGTTGGTAATTGATTAACTCATAGCTCAACTAATTGAATGATGATCTTTAATCAATCATTAAGAATAGGTTATAATATGATTAATAATTTTGAACGATTACCAAATGAAATAAAAGAAACAAATTAATGTTAACCTGTGTGGACCAATTTTGTTACTAGGATTATTTTAGTACTTAGTCTCTCTTTGTATTCTATACTTGTAGGATTTGGGCTCGAAGCAGAACTGTTGACATGAAGATGGTTATGATGTTCTACAGATAAAGACGGGTATTTCTTCCCTTGCTCTCATTTACAGTTATTGATCTTAGTGCATGATATGTTCAGATTGATATAGTAGCTGAATATACCTTACTCTATTCACATGCTACATGAGTTTTGATACTTGCTCGCTTGTCCTTGAGATGTTCAGTTTATTTCTATGCAGTCTCTATGATTTTATATCCTGTAGTGTGTACACATGTGTGGTGTGCACAATAGGAACATGTTTATGTTTGGGTAATCATGTAGTTGTTTGACATGCGCGTGTCGTGTATTTTAGTTGTTTGACATGCGTGTGACATGTGTTTTTGTTCACATATTAGTTTTAGTTTATTCATGCGATGTAGTTGTGTACGCATGTGTGACGAATACATTGGATAATGTAGGATATGATACGTTATTCATGATTTGTAGAGGTAGACACGTGTGTGACATGTACCAATAATGGTATAACATTTATTGCATGTTTTTGATTGTGTGGTGGACACGTGTGTGATGTGCACCCTAGATATTATAGCATGTGTCGTTTGTGTATGATTGTAGGTGTAAACATGTGTGTGATATGTAGTATACTAGGTGATGTATCATGTTAATAACTATCATGTCTGATTTGTGGTTATAAACATGCGTGTGACGTGCATTATGATTGGTATGTCGTGATAGATATAGTTGTGTAAATTACATAGATAGACATGTACGATAGTAGGATTGATTGTATCCTACTCATCATGGTGATGCATACATGCTATCAATTATGTCTCCGATTAGGTTGGTTGAGTGAGTCGTAGCATCATGGAGATGCATGTATGCTATCAATGAGGGCTCCCTCCAAGTGTGAGCTAGTCATAGCATCACGGAGATACATGTGTGTTTGAGTGTGAGCTAGTCGTAGTATCATGGAGATGCATGTATGCTATCGATCAGGGCTCCCTTCGAGTGTGAGCTAGTCGTAGCATCACGGTGATGCATGCATGCTATCAATTATGTCTCCCATTAGGTTGGTTGAGTGAGTCATAACATCATGATGTTGCATGCATGCTATTGATCAGGACTCCCTTCGGGTGTGAACTAGTTGTAGCATCACGGGGATACATACATGCTATCGATTTTGTTTCCCATTAGGTTGGTAGAGTGAGTCGTAGCATCACAATATTGCATGCATGCTAGCGATCACTTCTCCCTTCGGGTGTAAGAGCATCGTAGTCATGCTATTGCTTGCTTATTGCTTGATTGTATGCATTCGATCTATGGATGAGTTGAGATTTTCTCTCCCAGATAGGGATTGTATACCCTGACTACCCACGAGGCTACCATGGTAGAGATTTTTTCATGCAACCCATAGCTAGATAGCTATCTCCTGTCTGCCTACATGACTATACATGGTAGGGTGGTTCCCATACAAACAGGGACCCTGACATTTCAGACTGCCTACGTGGCTATACGTGATAGAGCGGTTCTCACGCAGTCCATAACTGACGAGCTAGTTATCTTGGTCATTTGTATATCTTATGGTTAAGCATTGTTCCCACATATGGTGGAGCATTGCTCCCACATATGGTGATTTATTATGGTGGAGCGCTACTCCCACATATGTTGATTGTATCTAGTTATTTGCACTGGTACATGCATATGAGATGTTGTACCCATGATATTCATTACTTGTGATTACTCATGATACTGTGTGCAGTTGAGTAGAGTGATGGTGTAGTAGATGCATACATGTGTACTTCTGGTTGGTGAGTATATTCTTCCTTTGAGACTGTATACTTTGAACTCCTATATACTTTATTTTTCATGCACTATCTTCTTATACCCGCTGAATATCTCTTTTGTACTCACCACTCCTGCCTTCCATTATTGCTTCCAGGTTAGTAGGTATATGTTGATTGAGTCACTTGGAGGATATCTGCCCGCGCCATCCCATTCACATCGAGCTATTGTTTTCTCCTTTCCTCTTTGGTTTGTTATTGCTTCCGTATTTATTTATTGTACTGGTGTTGTAATAATTAAGTCGTATATGGACTTTTGAGTTTTCTATGATTATGTACTTAGTATCTTAAGCCAGGTCGACTCACAGTTATGTTTTCGGATTTCATGGTCGAGTAGACCTTATATTGTTCTTACTCTATTTGGTTGGTATTACCTATTTTGCATGGATGTGTTATGGTTTGAATTTTGTGGACTCATACCAGATTGTATCTGCAAATGTCACTAGGGAGTATCGTCCATATCTACGGGCATGTGTACTTTTGGGCGTGATAAGAATACATTAAAAAGGTTCAAATAATTATAAATGGCGCAATTTTGTAATCATGATCTCCACCCTGATCGATCAATTAACTAATAAGTCTAGTGGAGGTGACCAACTTAAACCATTGGCCCTCGGGATCACAGTTGGCATCCCCACCCAAGCACCGACAAGGATTCATGATCAAGCTCCTGCCGTCGTCGCCTCCAACATCCAAGCACATAGTCGTCGCATTATCGCCGGCCACTCTAGCCGACAAATGCATGTCGGAGGAGGACAAAAGCGCCCATTTGGAGCTACTCACATGATCACATTCTGCCAGCGCGACGAGCATCCTGACCCTGATGGTGGTGATGCAGGAAGGCGTTGAACTTGTAGTGGTTATCAGTGATGACACCATTGCTCTTAGGGCAATTTTTCTCTCCTTATTTTTGATTTATTATCAATGGACCATCATGTTAATTTACATGATCATTATATTTATTTTATGAAACGAATCAATCTATATATTTTACATACCTGAGCTTGATGAAGAAGCCATCGTAATGAAATTATTTTGCATATATTGATTTCTCTCTTCTTCTCCTTCTTTATGAAAACACTCAATCTCTGATATAATAGATTATTATAATGTCTTCAATTTATAGGTAGAAAGAGGACTAATATACATGTATAACTTCTTTATTTCTATGTATCCATCATGCATCGATTATAATAATAATAATTATTTACATCTACTATAACTAATAGTAATTATTATTTGAGAGATGAGTTACATTTCATTAGTAATTTCAATTTCATGAAAATACTTTAATTTCTTTTATCCCTTTTTAAGGCCAATGATAATAATTATCTAATATTCTCCCACTTGATCTAAAAATTGGATAAATTAATACTTAAAGCATAAGTATGATGCATTATAACTTTAAGCATAAAAAATTCATCTTCTTAAAACATCATAATTACCTTAGTATAATAGAATACTAAATGTGGATTATAATGATTGTACATTATATAACATATTTCCTTTTATATACAACAAATACCAACATCTCATCACACTAGGCCTATAAATGAACATATAATTTTATAATGGTCCATAATATTGTTTTTAGACAATTCATGTTATAACATAGTGATGTGCACATCACAAGTAGAAACTGTATATCAGAAACATATAAATGATCTCAAAGTGTCAACTTAATAAATCATTCAAAGAATAACCAAGACCCATTATATGTATATATTTCTTAAATAATTTTGGTTGTAAAACTTTAGTTAACGGATCTGCAATCATGAGATATGTTCTAATATAATCAATAGACACTTTTTGTTTTTGAACTTCTTCTTTAATGATAAAATATTTTAATTCTATATGTTTGACACCTCTTGAGTATTTATCATTTTTTGAAAAGAATATTGCTGCAAAATTATCGTAATAATTTTTTAGCAGCTTAGCAATAGTGTCAACAACTCCAAGTCCGAAAATAAAATTCCGCAACCATAATACATGGATTGTGGCTTCAAAACATGAAACAAACTTTGCTTCCATTGTGGATAAGGCAATGACAAATTTTTTAATACTTTTCCATGATATTGCTTCTTCTCCAAGAAGAAACAAATAACCAAAAGTGGATTTTCTATTGTCAAAGTCTGAATCTAAGTAACCAACCACTTCCAAGTGATTAATTTTTTTTGTACATGAGCATGTAATTCTTGGTGCCTTGAAGATATCCTAAAACTTTTTTAGCAACTTTCCAATGATCAATTCTAGGATTACTTTGATACATGTCGAGCATTCCAACCGCAAAACTAATATCTAGTCTTGTACAAATTTATACATACATTATACTTACTACAACATAAGCATATGGAATTGAATACATTTGTTTTCGTTCTATATCATTCTTTGGACATTGCATAAGACTAAATTTATCCATGATGCAGGGAGAATGAGGGGGCTTACTATTGGTGCAGTTTGCACTAATAGTTTAACCTAGAGTTTTGATATATGACAATAGGTTAAAGTTAAACTCGTGTTATCTAATCTATTGAGCTAAGTGTGCAGGCTAACTAAACTTAACAGATCTAGAGGACCAGACAACAGGCTAAAGTTCAGTAGGGTCAGGGAGGACCAGACGATTGGCGGGAAGTCCATCTAGGTCAAAGAGGACTAGACAGTTGGCAAGAAGTCCAATCGGGTCAGAGAAGACTAGACGACTAGCTGAAGTCCAGATGTGGAATTCTGGTAGGAAGCCCTGGTGGGTCAGGAGAAGTCAAGAAAGGAAGTCGGCAAAGAGTAAGTGAGGTAAGCTAACTGGAGGAGCCAATCTAGTGAGGTCGAGTCCTAGTAGGACGTTAGGCATTGGTCCAACTTTGATCCAACTTGAAACTCTAAGTTCAGACTATGACTAGGTTCGGGTCATGGATATATAGGATCTAAGTCACAAATATTATTTGTACATGCATTATTTATTCTAACTTTGTGCTGCAGGTTATTTTATTTTGGACTAACAATGATTGCAGGAAAAATGTCTCCAAAAGCGCTGGAAGCGCCTCTAATGGATGGATGCACCTCAGATTAAGAGGTGCTAGAGGCACCTCGGATAGATGTAGGCGCCTCAGAGCTAGAGGAGTTGGAGGCGTCTCGGGTTGATGGAGGCGCCTCAGTGCATGGATAAGCAGCGAGGATGAGTTTTCGTGAGTTGCTGACACGTGGTGCTGATGGAAGCACCTCGGACAGCTTGGAGGTGCCTCAGAGTGGATAAACAGCGTAGTTCTCAATCATATCATCCTCAATGGAGGTGCCCCAGATCAATGGAGGCGCCCCCATTGTGTTATAAAATAATATAGTGAACAACACCCAAAGCATCAATTCTGAACGCAATTCCTCCATAGTACTGCTACTACAAGCTCTTCAACTGCTATACTACGACCCTGCTGCGCCAAACTAACACTAGAATCATCCTTTGCAACAAGATCTTCACCAACACTGGAGCTTAATCAAGTCTTCATCTTCAAGTGTTGGTAACAAGTTTAGTTTATTTAAATTATTGCATAGGGAATTGTAGGGTTTTTACACTTCCCTCATAATTATGCTAGATTGCTCTTCCGGAGGTTTCCCAGAAGAGAGTTTTAGTGGATTGCCTATCGAAAATATTCCAAAGGGGCATGGGCCTTGGAGTAGTAGTCCGCGGGAGCTGCGAACCATGTAAAACCAATTGTGTACATTTTTTATTTTAGTTTTATTCTTTTCGCTGTGTACTTATTTTTCAAACGAGTTTTCAAAATGAAAAGAAAGTTTTTAAACACGTGATTCACCTCTCTCACATGCACTCGATTCTACAAGTGGTATTAGAGTGGGGAAGCTTGATTTTAATGCAACCACTAAATCAAGATTTTTCTTTTCTTTTCGAGTTTTTTTGTTAAAATTATTAATTACTTATCTTTCCCGTACTACTAATCCCAAGATAAAGTCTTGGAAACTCTTTTTGTAATTTTTTTTACAAGAATTAAATAGTCCATATCGAAGGGTATAACACCGCTCGCCCCCCACTCTTCACCAGGGACGATTTCTCTTATTGGAAGAAAAGGATAGAGGTTTATTTGAAGACTGACATCGAGTAATGGTTCAACATTCAGCACAGATACACAACACTGATAGATGACTTTGGTACTCTTCTCGACCCAAAAAGATGGAATCCAGAAATGAAGAAAAAGACCTAGGCTGACTTCAAGGCATTGAATAACCTACAATGCAGACTAACGAAGGAAGAACTCAATCGAGTAGGACCTTACGAAAACTCGAAGGAGCTCTGGGACAAGCTGATTGAGCTACACAAGGGCACAAATGATTCCAAGGTAACTAAGAGAGATTTGCTTTTAAATAGCTTATTTAATATCAAAATGCAGGATGGAGAAACCACAAGTCGTTGCACGCGAGTATCAAGAACATTCTCAATGGACTCCACCTGATCGATCACTAGATGGAAAACAGGGACGTGATAAGGTATGCTCTAAATTCGTTTCCTCGAAATGCACTATGGGCATCTATAG
>JBBUKS010038336.1:0-10713 GCA_038050645.1 Hedychium gardnerianum | reverse complement strand
CGCTAATTAGCGACGGAAATTACTAATCCGTCGCTAATTAGCGACGACAAATTATATTCCGTCGCTAATTAGCGACGACAAATTATATTCCGTCGCTAATTAGCGACGGATATAAATTGTCGTCGCTAATGATTACGGAAATTAGGTTTTTGACGGCGCGTCGGGGAATTAACGACGAAACTAGCGACTGAAATTTTTTTCCATCGCTAGTTTGCAATGAAAAATTTGTTCCATCGCTATATTGCGACGGAAAGAAATTTTCGTCATAATATAGCGACGGAAAAAAATTTCCGTCGTTATTTTCGTCGCTAATCCCTGAAATTTTTGTAGTGGTTGTGTGTCAATTGACGCATTGTGTGTTGGTTTCCAATGATTTTTAAGATCATGATTTTTTAATGAACAACTTTAATAAAATAATTAAAATGTTATTTTATTTTTTTATTTATTAATTGTATTTCATTTTTTTAATTCTTTATTCTTTAAAAGATTTGTGTTAATGTTTAAATTGTGATGTCAATTTTTTAAAAAATCATTATCATAATAGTATTAGTGTTTAAAAATTAATATCATACTAATACTTTTGTTTAAGTTATGGTATTAATTCTTAAAAATTTATTATTTTTATTAATAAAATCAACTCTATTTAATAATTTCATTTCATTTTTTTATTCTTTTATAATTAGTTATTAAAAATAGAAAAAATATTTTTAATTTATTTATTTTTTATTTATCTTCTTTTATATTTTATATTTTTTTATTAAAGTTTTTTAAAAAAAATAGAGGATTATCATGTGTTTAACGATTAATTTTTTTAAAAAAAATAGTTCAATTTAATTAACTGGGAGAGGAAAGATGCTTCGGGAAAAGGTAACGGATTAGGCAGAGGGGTAAAATGCGGATTAAGTGCGTTTTGGGGAAAGATGAAATTTAGATGGGTCTTTTGAGAAATTCAACAATAATTTTAGATGCGTCTTTGAAAAATTACCGTGAGATACTATTTTGATAATTTTAAAAGAAGAGCATTTTTTTATATTTTTATTGACACAAAAGAAACCCATCCTGAATATAATAAAACATAAAAAAAATTTAAAAAAAAAAAACACCAAGTTGTCTAAGTCGCCGTTTCCGACCGTTGCAACTTCGCAAATGTAGAATTTTTATAAATGCCCCCACCGAAGGTTCAACTAGCCGTTAACTCGCCCCTTCTTGTCCGCCGGATTCCTCTCGCCCTCGAGGCCGCCGATCGCTTCTTCAACCACAATCATCGTCCTTCAGCAACCAGCGAGATGGGATCGAGAACCGCCTCCAAGGACATCATCACTCTCCGCGGCTCGGCCGCCATCGTCTGCGAGTTCTTCGGTAACCCCCCACCCTCCCTCTCTCTCCATCCTTCCTTCCCACTCTCGATCTCACTTTTTTTTTTCTGTTTTTTGATCTTGATCGATGACCCGCAGGGTATGCCGCTAATAGGTGAGGATCTTTTCGCCCCAAGTTCCGTTCTTTTTTGTGCTCGCGTTGTTCGATTGGTTTCTTGATTCGGATTGGAACCCTAACTGGCCGAGTCCGCAGCATCCTCTACAACCGAGGAATTTATCCGGAAGAGAGCTTCGTCAAGGTGAAGAAGTACGGGTTGCCGATGCTGCTCACGCAAGATGAGGGCGTCAAATCCTTCCTCGCAGGCTTAACATCTCAATTGACAGGTACACATCTCAAAGTTCTGTTCTTGTTTGATCTTCTTTCTTACCTCTCCCATCTAAATGCTTCGCAAGAATGGATGGAGGCTGGAAAGCTCCAAAGGGTGGTACTCGTGATCATGAGCAGGACCACCATGGAGGTACTGGAGAGATGGAATTTCAGCATCCAGACCGATGCTGAGGTTGTGGAGAAGGGGTAAAGCATAATAATCATAGCCAATCTACAATGGTTCTTCTTTTTTGTTTGATCAAAAAAAAAAGAAATTTTTTGTTGTCAGGCTGATCAAGGAGAAGAGCGATAAAGAGATTATGAGGGAGATCCAGGCGATCATGCGTCAGATTGCGTCGTCGATCACGTACCTGCCGTGTCTCGACGAACCTTGTGGGTGCTCATTTGGGTTTTGGTTTTGGTTTCTTGGCACAGTTAGTTGTTTTACTGGTTTTGCTTGTGTTTTACTCCTGAAGGTGTATTCGACGTGTTGGCCTACACTGACATGGATGTGGCCATTCCATTCTCTTGGATTGAGAGTGATGCGAAGTTGATCAAGAACCCGCAGATGGTGAAGCTGCACTCCTTTGATACCAAGGTAGGATTGTGTTTTTGATCTAGTTCTGTTTCATCTGGTTTGTTTTTCTTATTGCCTTTGTCGATATGACTACTTAATGCAGATTCATAAAGTCGACACGCTGGTTTCTTATAAGAATGATGAGCAGGATTAGCGGTATTGTACGATGGAGTAAATGGCTAGAGCGCTTGGAGATGGGAGGGCATGCACGATTCGATTGATCTATCGTGTTTGTGAATGATTCATTCACTCTTATGTGCAGGAGTGTCTGATGGTTATTATTGTTGCTGTAGTAGCACAGCATTGTGTTGCTCCCTGGTGCTTGTTGGCTTTCAAATCTGCTCTGTCTGCTCTTTGGATGAGATTTGTTTGTGCTGAAATGTGAGAAAATTTTCTTTTGTCAGGAGCTAATGAATTGTGGCCAATTGATTGTTTTGGTTTTTGTATCAGCACAAAAGAGGGAGGAGGGCACGATGGAAATTAATATTCATTCGAGTTCAAGTTTGATAAATGTGATATTTGAATTCAAAACTTCAAAATATAAATAATTTTAACTCGAACTCAATCCAAAATAAAATTCAGGCTTGAATTCGATTCAAATTATTTGAATCTTAAATTAAAATTATGTATAAAATAAACAAAGTTCAATTCGAATATTATAACTTTAAATTCAGCTTGTTACCGGAGGTAGGATCATTCATTCTCTTACTCTTTCATCAACAGTTTGAACCACAACCAACAATGCAAACAGCATTTAAAAGAAAAATGAAAAGAATCCAACTCAAGAAAACAACATAATCAGGAACCGGCTTTGTGTAAAAATCTTGGAAGCAAAAGGACTTGTGCATTGCACTGCATTAGATCCACCGAGGCAAATGGTAAATTGATACCAAACTGCTCAATTAGATCTACCGGCTTCATGGAACTATACGACCGCAACTTACGTGCTACTACTACTACACAAGTTCTAAAACAAGATGCTTGCTTGACTTGCTTAAACTATTATACACAAGCACACCATGAATCCCACACTCTAAGAACATTACAGCTAACTAATCACTAAGCAATCTAACTCCCTGGTACACAGCACCGGAGTGCAGATCATCAAGAGAGTCGACATTTTTAAAGCTGCTTAACTCTCTAAGGCCGGTCCAGCCACGGTGAGAAAGGAAATCATAGAAACCGTCCTCTGTGTACAGTGTCTTTTCTTCAGTACGAATTGGTAGACGATCAGTATCATCATAGATACAAACTTTTATAGTTACACCTGCGAAAATTAGAGTTTCATAAGCAGGGGAAAAAAGAGCACACTGAAGATGAAATGAACTTTATTATCGATCAAAATAAACACGTCAAATTTAGACAAGTTCGTTTGAATTGACAAGAATGCCGATGATGAAGAATGGATTAACAGTAATAGGAAAAAAAAAAAGATACATCAAATGTAAATTATATCATTGCATTTATTATCAAGCATACAACAACAACAACAACAACAAGCATCAACCAAGCTTTATCTCACTAGATGATATTAGCTATATGAATCCTTCTAGTCATTGGACTTTATCCCCTATTATATCATCATCTATATTTTTTAAAAAATTATCCTATTTTATCATTGTTAACCAAGTCTTCTTTAATCTTCCTCTTTCTCGTTTAATGTGCATAATTGTCTTAGTTTTACATTGTCTAACTGTAATATTTATCGATCGTCTAAATACATATGCGTACCATCTTAAATATGTCTCCCCAAGTTTTCCCTCAATAGGAGGGACCTCGACTTTCTTCTCATCTTTTGCTCATGCACTTGAGTCATGATTCAACATTCAATTTCATATAACACAGCAAGTTTAACCTCTTCTATTTCAACTATTCTGCTTGTATTATATGTAAGACATCTCTCAACCCCTACATCCTATTGCAAAAATAATCATAAATATTTAAAACTCTCATAACTCGTTATCTCATATCTTAACAATTATATTATTATGTCTACTATTATTAAACTTAAATTTCATATATTCTGTTCTTATTTTACTAAATCTAAAAACTTTCACTTCTCATATTTCCCGCCAAGATTCGAGTTTAACATTTACTCATTTACGTGTCTCATCTACTAAAACAATATCATCTGTAAACAACATGCACAACGTATCTTAGATGTTCAGTGAGTTCATCTATAATTAGTACAAAAAGATAGGGATTGATCCTTGATGTATATCTATCTTTATAAAAATCGCTTTAGTTAATCTCTTTAGAGTTTTTATTCTTGTCATTGCATCCTCATACATCCTTAATTATTTTAATATGCGCTACGCTAACACCTTTCTTTTTTAGAATTCTCCATATAATTTCTCTCGAAACTCTGTCATAAATTTTTTCTAGGTTGGCGAATACTATATGTAAGACTTACTTTTATTCTCAATACTTTTCAATTAGTTGTAAAATGTATAACTTCTATTATTGATCAGGTAGAAATCCAAATTGATTTTCAATTATCGTGATCACCTTCCTTAATCTTTTTTCTATTACTCTTTTCTCAAAATTTCATGATATGACTCATTAGTTTAATACTCCTATAATTCGCATAATTTTGTATGTTTCCTTTGTTTTTATATTGGGAGACTAGAGTAATTACCCTAAAATGATTAGATTTTTTTTTTCAATATCAAGTTGAATAACTTTGTAAACCATTCAATACCTTACTTCCCTAGGCATTTCCATATTTCTATCGGAATATCATTTGGTCCAACTATTTTTTCATTTTGCATTCCATTTAAAGTCTGTTCTACTTTTGAAGTTTGAATTCTACAATAAAAAATTTAAATTTTTATACTCCTCTTACCTACTTAAATTATCTTAGTTAAGTTGGTCAATTAAACCTTCATTAAAAATTGATGAAAATACCTCTCCCATCACTCTTTTGTTTCCTCATCATTACCCTATTGCATTCATCTTTAAACTCTTCTTTTGTATCCAACTGTCATATAAGCGTTCAAAATTTTATTCTTGATTTCACTCACCGTTTTCTTGACTACTACATACTTGTTTATTTTCTTCATTCTTATAAGTGAATAATAACTTATACGTTGTTCATTTTACCACTTCACTTTCTCTTGTACTTTCTCATTTTACCAATAAGATTCTTTACTTAGTGATACACATTCTTTTGACTCACCGAATACGCTCTTGGCTACCATTTTCAACTTTAATGTCATCTTATCCATTTTCTCATATTAGAATCGTCATGTATTTCTCCTAATTTTATTTTTCATCCTTTAACTTCCACCACTTGATTCTAGGAGTCATGCATATTTTTTTTCTATTGATATTATGTTTGAGACACATATTCAACATTAATAACTATGTTAAGTAGTTAAGTTTTTTTCAAGGATGACCTTGCAATATTTATAAATTTTTCTATCTTCTTCCTAATCATAAGAAATCAATTTGCGACTTATTATTTCCATTTTTGAACGTAATCAAGTTTTCTTTTCTTTTCTTGAAAAATATATTAGCTATTACAAATTTATCCGTTAACACAAAATTCAATATAGTTTTTCCTCCTTCATATCTTATTCCAAAACCATAACCATCATGTACCTTATCATATTACTCCTACATGCCATTTAGAATTTCTTCTATTAAAATCATTTCGTTTAGCATAATTTTTTATATTACCTCATGTAGGTTTTTCCAAAACCTATATTTAGTATCTTCATCTAATCTTCAAGGCATATATGTTAATTGCATTAATAATTTTTTTTACCACCACTATCTTTAGAATTATAATTTTATCCCTCTTTCTAACTACTCATATTTCATCCTTTAACAAACTATTTACAACAATATTAATTACATTTCTTATTTTCCTTTTTCTTATATACCATAACTTAAAATTTGAATTCTTTAACATCTTTGCTTTCTCTCCTACCTATTTTATCTCTTATAAATATAAAATATTAATTTTTCTTCTAATCATCATATCTACCACCTTCTACTGGTGAACATTCCTATGTTCTATGTTCCAAATCTAGGACAATCAGTGTTCATATAATGTTTGTTCTTATTCAACCTTTGGTGTGAGAACTCTTCTATATTTAACACTACACTTATTTTTTCATAAAAATGTAGTTGTCTTTGTCGAGACTTACAATCAAACCCTACAATGCATTTTTTCCAAAGAACAACCTAGCATTAACACAATAATTTGATGGATCCATTCATAGAGCATTCACCCGTGTTTGACGTTGGCAAGCAACATAATGCAACCCTCAACCTTTTTAATCCGAGCTTGGACCAGCATCGGCAGTTTTGAATTTCATTATTAAGCATCATGGAACAAAATAAAACCATTCATCTAGTGAGATTCAAAACAATATAGGTCAGATAATAAGAACACCCATTTCAAGATCAATAATGATCACAATAATTGCATATTAATCCTAAATTACATTTAGAGATAAAGATGTAATATTAAGTTTTGTAGTGTCTCAGAATTGCAGCTTTTTATTTCTTGCTATCATAGCATTCCAAGTGGACGGCCAAACATTAGTTGTCATTAGACTTGTATTCTTCATAATTGTGTATGCTTCCTCCAAGTAAAAAAAAAACAATCGTGTATCCACTTTATCATGCAATAAGGTTTTGTTAAGTACAAAAACTACATTTAATCAAACATAAGTTCTTATAGAAAGTGTGAAACACATAAATTATAAGATTAGCAGTCCAAAATTTAAGAACAAATGACAAATGAAAGTATTATTATCACAAAGAGTGCAGTTTTAGATATATAGTCATAAAAGCATTATTATCATTACCTTCATAAAGATGCAGAGTATAGGAACCAAGAGGCATTTCTCTGTCAAAGCTGCGAACCACGTTGTCTTCATCTTCTAACCAAAAAGCCCTTTTTGTTCTTAAACCAAATGCAGACTTGATGGCTTCCTTAATCGCCTCTGCAGTGCCATCAATACCAATTTTTCTCGAGAAATCACCGCATTTGACTAAAATGACTCTTCCAACATAAGAGGCACTATTATCTGCATAGTATAGAAATTGACAAACTAATCATGTCATCAGAAGAAGAGTAGCAGTATTTCAAAAACAACTTTTATATGATAATAATAATATGTTTAGGTTGGCAGCACAAATAAAACATTTTGAGATGAATAGTACACATGATATTCCATTTCCAAGATGGAATCAATGAACATCCAAGAAAATACTTCTAACATCGATAAAAAGTTCATTACCATTCACAGATGCATCTCTCCAGTTCCATGGGGGAACACTATTGGCGGCAACAGCATCAGCTGCTGTTATAGCAAGTGGATGTCTGTCATGCTCTAATGTTCTGTCAAGGTTGAGTGGTGACCTACCACCTGTTAGATGATAATTCAGAATCTTATATACTTTATTGCTACAAACTCGAATTTGAAAATCTAATCTGGCACAAGTGGTAAACATTCAATTTTTATCAATAACATGACAAGTAAGCTTATCACAATCAAATATAATAAGAAAATTTAAAGAACTATTTTACAAGGACGTATTCTAACAAGAAAGATAACCCGATAGCACATTTTCTCTTTACATGAATCATAAATTATTAACCAACAAAGTAGCTTGGAAAAATATCTAGTTTGGGTGTAAAATTCAGTAGCTAAAAAACCAGAACCATTAAAGATAGGAAAGGCTAACCAAATCCACCCCTCCCTACACATGCAAGGCGAAAATTGCTGGACTCGAGAGATCCTAAATCTGCCATTGAAAAAAAAAAACTGGTACACAAAGCTAAAGTTTCTTATTTCTGATAAAGGCACATGATAGATTCACAAATCCAGTTTATCAAATGACCTGGCAAATGTAGTCACAAAAACCTAATCTAACCATGGCTCGACTAATGCCGAGGTTCGGTCTCAGACCAGAACGATACAGTCTAGGAACCGTATCGTGCCGATATGGTTTCGGTATTTTTTAAATATAAAATATATTAATTGAAAATAAAAATATTATCTAAATATTTAAAAATTAAAAGTATATATTATAATATATATATATTAATGAGATAATTTTATTAGGCTTTAATTAAATCTATCTAAATTATCTCAATCATAGCTGAGTTGATTAAAGTTATTAACCTAAGATTTAATTAAACTCTACCCCTCCGGTTCCGCCCGTCATGTTCCACGACACTCTTGGGCTCGCGCGACACGTCTGGACGCATCGCTGGGCTCGCGCACCCCATCCAGAGGCATTGCTGGGCTCGCGCACCCCATCCGGACGCATCACGCTCCTATTCCGCCGTGTTTCGCGATGCTCCCGAGCTCATGCGAAGCATCTAAAAGGGTCGCCAAGCTCGCACGACACGTCTGGAGGCATTGTCGGGCTCACGCAACGCTTCCGAAGGCGTCGCGGGGCTCGAGTGACGCTTCCGGACCCGCGTCACCGCACTTGCGCGACGCTTCCGGACCCGCGTCGTCGGGATCGAGCGACGCTTCTGGACCCGCATCGCAGGGCTCACGCAACGCTTCCAGACCCACGTCGCCGGGCTCGCGCGACACTTCCGGACCCGCGTCACCAAGCTCGCACGACACTTTCAGACCGTCACCGGGCTCGCGCGACGCTTTCAGACTTGTCGCCAAGCTTGCGCGACGCGTCTGCGGAGCGCACCAAAACCGGAGGCGTATATGTGCCGATTCGCAAACGGTACGAAAAGTTTCACCTGTATCGGACGAAATGGCTCGAGATTTTAATCCATGAATCTAACCATTTATTAATTTGTTTTCAATCAACACATGGTCTTGCCTGAGTGATTACTCTAATTGTGAGTTGCCACTATGATACAAGCACACCGCAATGAAGTATTGGCTCAGGATAAAAGTTCAATGGCTAAGGGGACATGCTATAAAGGTAAGGGATTGAGGTCCATGTCTTATCTTTATTGCATGTGTCAATGTACTATATGTACGGCAAGGTAAGAGGAAGGTAGTTTCCAATAATATGAACATAAGTTATGTTATTTCATTCATGACTATGATGAAATGTAATACTTCTGTTGAATGAAATGACTTTTAAGGGTGTCCAACCAAATGAGGAAGCTTATGATTTATTAATATTGGGTGTCAACAAAGCACCTGTTGAGGGAAGGACAAATAATCCTTGGAGTCATCTCCAGTGCCAGAAATAGTCAAGCATTCCGTTCCAACATTATCCTGCATGTTCCAATTCTAATTCTAGTGACGTTGGTCTACCTTCCAATGGTGAACCAAGATATATTAAAGTACAGGTGGAGAAATCAATTCTAGTAGTATATATCCAGGGAAAATTATTTAATTTAGATCTTGAAACATTGTCAAATTGATCTCACAAAAATGCTACAAGAACTGATGCCCTCATCTGATACACCATTCATTTTGGTATTAACAAGGTGATCAAGACGACGCATGTAACAATTTGTAACCTATTGCTCCCAAATGTTAATGGAAATATTTTTTAAAATTGGTAGAGACCTATATTTTAAAATAAATAAGTGTTGAAATTGCGTCAGCACACTCTGTACAATGCTCTAAATTAGCAAATGCCGCTAATTTTATTGAATTAATATTATATTTTAATTTAATCTAACTCTCATTAGGGTTGACATATACAATTATTATACTGTTATTAATATACATTTTTAAAGGACTCTATTTATGCTAAACTACTTGAATTATAAAAATATATTATAATTATATCACTATAAATAGAATTATTAGATTACCTTTTCACAAATTTAAATAATATATCACATCTGTATTGCTATATATAAAAATATATTATAATTATATCACTATAAATAGAATTATTAGATAACCTTTTCACAAATTTAAATAATATATCACATGTGCTATATCTATATTGATAATATATAGAATTATTAGACTAGTTGAACACAAATTTAAAAAATATACTATATCCATATTGATATTTTTTTGGGTAGAACTCCATATTGATATATATAAAATAACCATGTTAAAAAAATCACCTAAATAAATACAAAATCATTTAACTTATTATCACTATTGCAATTAATAATTAAAATGAAGAACTATTAATTTAATTTATAATTTTCCACACAGTTAACAAATTAAAATAAGAAAAGTAATAGTGGATGTTTCCAAATTGAATAAGTAAATTACAAAATTACATAAAAATTATGATGATATGACAATACAAGAAGCTTTGACATTTTGCTTTTATATAGAGAGACAATGATACTCTTATAACATAAAGCCATATGCAAGGTACCATAGATATTTAAAATAGGTCAACATCAAATTTATTGTTAAGGAGTTAGGAAGGAAGTCTCCTTGTTGGATCGTTAGAGACGAAAGAGAGGGGGGGAGTGAATCTCGTTCGAAAATCTTTTCTTTTTCGTTCGTAAATCAAAGTAGCAGCGGAAATTAAAA
>JBBUKS010038288.1:0-10716 GCA_038050645.1 Hedychium gardnerianum | reverse complement strand
CTTCCCAGCCTAGGGCGGTGACTGGCGTAACTGATGAGGGCAACGCCGACGGCGAGCTACTGTGAAGTCAGGGAAAGAGGAGATGACAGTGATGCTCGGGTGAGGAGAAGAAGAAGATCGGTCGAGAGGGGAGGGGGCTCAGCGGATTTGAGAGAAATGAAATCATATACATATATATAACTTAGGTTTTAATAATTCATCCTTAGGTTTTAATTAATTCCAATTTATAATTTAGTGAATTCAACTTAGGCTTTAATGATTTACAACTGAGGTTTATTTATTTCAAACCTTAGCCTTAATTAAATCTATATACTCCCGTTTAATTGGTTTTCCAAATAGGCTTCTAAATAGTTTATTATTTATATCCCCGTAAACTTCTCCAATTAGCTCCAATTAAATCCAGAAATATCTCCAAAAATTTCTAATAAATTTCATAAATTTTATTTTCTTGTTAACTCATATTATTTCAAATTATCATATTTAACAGTTGATCTGTTTATATCCATGTAGTTTCTTTTATTTTTCTATCTTGTAGAGTGTACACGTGTGTGGTGTGCACGATAGGAACATGCTTATGTGTTGTGTAATCAGCTAGTGGTTAGACACGCGTGTGATGTGTGTTGGTGCATTTTGCACTAATAATTTAACCCTAGATTTTGATGTATGACAACAGGTTAAAGTTAGACTATTATTATTTTAATCCTTTGAGCTAAGTGGCAATGCTAAATACAATAGTTATGGCAATCAATATGTGTTAACTGAGAAAATAAGTCTATAAAAAATTTTGAGAATTTTTAGAAAATTTTCTGGAATTTAACAGAGCTAAAATGACAAGATCACGGGGATATACATAATGGGCTTTTATAAGAACTATTTGATATAACAATTAAATTAGGAGTTGATTGGGTTAATTAATCTAAGGTTAGGTTTAATTAACCTAAAGTTTAATTTCTAAACCTAAGTTGAGTTCTTTAAAAACCCGAACTCATCTCTTGGTCAATACCTTCTCATCTCCTTCTCAAAAGTCGATCTCCCGATCCACTCCACTGCCGCCGGCGAAGCCCAGATTCATTCCACTGCTGCCGGCCAAGCCCTGTTTTACTCCACCGCCGCCGTCCAAGCTTTGATTCTACAACTGCCGCCGACCAATTTTTCCCCTAACTTGATTGCTGCCGTCTCTCATCGCTTTCTCCCTTACTTATCGTCAGTTTGGTTTTGCCCTGGATCTGGCTTCATTGCTGCAGCTAGCTTTGGAATCCTTGTTTCCCGTTGGAGATCAACCCCCGATCCTTGGTTGTCAGTGGTTCTACTGCTCCGGCCAAGCTCCATTGCCACCGGTTAAAACTTGGTCAGAACCCTTTCTCCTTCTTCTTCTTCCTTTGAATTGGGTTTTCATTCTTCATATCTGGACCCTTGAATCCCTAGCTTCAATTTTTCAATAGTGCTGGCCAGATTGGGTCTTTGTTGATGGGACGAAGGAGCATCTGCCATAGGTAGCTCCGACCACTTTTGATTGATTTTCGTCAGCCACATCGGAAGAAGGGTAAGGATTGCTTTGAAGTTTTTATGGAAATTTAGTTTTAGTTGTGGTGGCTGAATGTGATATCTGATCAAGAGGAAAGAAGCTGCAAGTTTTGGTCATTGTGGTTTGTTTCGAGCATTCATTGCTACTGTAGCTCCGGCCACCTCGGATTGAATCTGGCTGCCACCACCAAGTAAGGTAAGACATGGTTAGGATTGTATTGGGTGAATTCATGGAATGCAGCTGTTAGTAGTAATTGGATTTGAAATGTAATTAGGGTTCGATTTAAGATATGTGATATGAATAGGGGCTGATATTATATTGTTTGGGTTAATCTAGCTACCTATTTATTTTTAGTAGTATGAATTCGTTGAAAAAGATTGAATATGGTAATTGACTAAGAGGGATTAAATATGTGGTGGAAGAGGTAGTTGAGTTTTACTATAGAAGGGGGTTCGGTTTTGGAAGATGTAGAATGGTTTAAAAATGGGTCAAATAGAAGATTCATTTTATGAATTGAACTAAATTGATACAGGGTTAGGATGATCCAATTAGGGTTTTCCTATATGATTTAAGATTTGGTTCGGTGTTATGTTTGGGATAGATGTGGATTTAATTGGAGTTTATATGATGCAGGACAATGATTCAGAACGAGTACTTGGACTTGAGGATTACTCGTCACGACCTATTTTGGAGGCGAATATTTCAACCTTTGTTTCTACTTTTATTGTTTTTCTTGGTGCATGATAGAATATGCTAAGTTGGATTTTGAACATACCTAGCTCTAGTTGTATTTGTACTTGAGTTTGATCTTTATATGCTTGCACTTTATGTGATCTATTTTATTCACATGTAGTATCCATTTAATTTTCTATCTTGTAGTGAACATGTATAGGGAATATACTTTAGAAAAATATGCTATGTACATGTAGTTGATAGACACACGTTTGCCTTCATTTATGTTTGGATGTGAGTCTTTGTTTCATTTATATCATGTAGAATTGAGTTGGACATGTGTGTGATGTGTACTAAATGTTGTTATAGTTTGTACATCATGTTCTGGAATTGTGTGGTTGACAGGAGCATGACATGTACCATTGATTATGTAGCATGTGTGAAAGGTTATGATTGTAGATGTGAACATGTGTGTGACGTGTACTTTAGGAGATATTATATGCTAGCTTATTTCTAATTGGGTTGATATAATCATGTGTGTACGGTCTGGATTAGAGTTAGTTCATCTTGATTAATATGATGATGTACATTGCATAGATAGATATGCACAATGGTAGGATTAGTCATATTCTACCCATCTTGGTGATGCATGTATGTTAGCAACCAGTGCTCCTTTCGGGTATGATTTAGTCGGAGCATCAATGATGTATGTATGTTAGTGACCAGTGCTCCCTTCGGGTATAAGTTAGTCGGAGCATCGATGATGTATATATGCTAGTGACCAGTGCTCCCTTCGGGTATGAGCTAGTCGTAGCATTGATGATGCATGTATGCTAGTGACCCGTGCTCCCTTCGGGTATGAGCTAGTTGTAGCATCATAGAGATACATGGGCTACTGATCAGGGCTCCCTTCGGGTGTGAGCTAGTCGTAGACATGTTACTATTTGGGTTGTTACACCCTGGCTGCCCACGAGGTCATATATGGTATAGAGTTTCTCCTGCAGCCCGTAGCTAGATAACTACAACCTGTTTGCCCATGAGGCCATTTGTGGTAGAGTGTTCTCCCGCAGATAGGGACCCTAACATTTACGGACTACCCACGAGTTTCGTGATAGAGTGTTTCTCCCGTGGTCCATAGCTAACGAGATGGGTGTCTTTGTCATTTATATACCCTGTGGTGGAGCGTTGCTTCCACATACGAGACCCCAATTTATATACTTATTTAGATATACATAGAAGTGATACTGTACTTATATGAATTACTGATGGTACATGCATGGGAGATGCTGTACTCATTTTTTTTATTATTTGCACTACTCATGATACGGTGTGCAGCTGTTTAGAGTGTTTGTGCATTAGAGACATTCATGAGCATATTTCCTTTTGGTGAGTATCTACCTTTGAGACTATATACTTTTGCACTCCTTATACTATTTATTATTCATGCACCATCTTTCTAAACTTGCTGAGTATTTCTTGTACTCATTACCTTGCAAATTACTTTTTTTTAGGTTAACAATTTGGGTAGCTTGGAGAGCTCTGCCCGTGCCATCCCCTGTCGCATTGAGTCTTGGTGATTTTCTCTTTGCTTTAGTGATTTTTCTTCCGCACTTTATACTTCTTTCCCTATTGTAATAAAAACTTGGACTTGGACTTTGTTTTCGGTTTTGGATATGGATTTGTAGTTTTAAGTTGTGTCGGCACGCGATTTGTGTATTTGGGTTTCTTGTTGTTCTTATTCGTTTATTATTGTGTGGTTGTGCTACTCGAGTGGGGTATGTGATATTACTGCGTGGTTATGCTACCTGAGTGGGGTATTTGATATTATTGTGTGGTTGTGCTACCCGAGTAGGGTATTTATTTATTTGTTTTGTGACTATGTACCAGGAAGTGGTCAACCCTTATAGGGGAGGTGTTGTCCATTTTTCAACGGATAAGTACACTCTCGGGGTATGATAATTTTATTGGTATCAGTGCATAGGTTATGAAATCCTATTTTTCATGTTTCAAATTTTCCGTTATTGTTTTCTCGATACGACTTTTTTGAGTTTTTGGGACAAGGCAGCGGTAGGGAAACTCCAAGCAATAGGAAGTTAAGTGTTATACTTGTTGATCTTTATTTCAATAGTACTATTTAGTTGTTATAACAGGTATGAGACATGGAAGATCAGTCATTGTTCCAGGTCATGGTCCGGGCTGACCACGAAAATGACTCTTTGTGTTGAAAGCCCTTGAGCCTGCTCCCAGAGATGTGAATTTTTCTTGGGATCCGACTGATGTCGAGTCTGATAGCGAGAGTCAGGGTCATCATATTCCTAAGGGATATCCAGGGATATAATCTTAGGAGCCACCACCGAGATCAGACCCGGCTACTGCTGAATGGGTCATGGATAGAGCTCGGATACCCATGTTGGCACAATCGGCGAAGGATCGTTTTACTCTCTTCCATGGAGATTCTGACGCATGGGTTGCTTGCGCTTGGTTAAGCAACCTGGAGGATACATTCGGTTATATGACTTGTTCAGATACCGAGAAAGTGGAACTGGTTGCATATCATCTTCGAGATCAGGCGGTGACTTGGAGGAAGATGCAGCAAATGATTCTAGGTGAGAAGTAGGTTTCGGGAGGCTTTTGAGAGACAATATTTTCCTGCTACCTTTTGCTTAGCACGACGACAGAAATTTTTGAGTCTTAAGTAGGGTGATCGGACTATTACAGAATATAGTGAAGAATTTAACCGACTAGAAGAGTTTTGTCCTCACCTTATAGCTCAAGACCGTGATCGTATGTTTCTGTTCACTCAGGGTCTTGTAGCTTATATACAGATCAGGATGTTAGGGACTTCTATCAGTACTTATTGGGAGGCATTAGATCGTACTTTGTTTATAGAGTTGACTCAGCAGCAAATATCCAAAGAGAAAGGGAATGATAAGAAGACTTCTCAGAATGGGTCTTCCGGATAGAAGTGACGGTTTTCTAGACAGAAAGGAGATTACAGAAGCAAGGGTTCACGAGGTAATACTGGAGAGTCATCTGGACCACAGAAGACTAGACGATCATCAGCAGGATCTTCTCATTTCCAGTAGCAAAATCAGAAGAAAGACTCTGGGACATTACGTTGTACTCAGTGTGGTTCCTAGAATCATACTAAACCAGATCGTTCACTGGATTAGGCTATATGCTTTTATTGTAAGCTTCCGGGACATATGAGTCGTGACTGCACTTTGAGGGCGCAGTTGGAGTCTACTGAAGTTTCCTCAGTGTGTGGAGTCGATCTACCTAGCCCCGACCATAGAGAGGATCTCAGAAGACTCATTATTCTGTACGGAAGCAGCGAGTGCCGACCCCTCAGGGATAGCGATATCGGTGACCTTGCAACACCCTTCAGTAGTGCCAGTTTATCTAGCATACGCAGTTCAATAGTATACTCCTCCATCTCATTCTTATCAGATGCCCCAGCCACAGATATATCATCCGACTACTTCTCAGCTTATTCAGCCTCATTCCACTCTGGAGATGCCACCAAATCCTGAGGTTGGTCGTGTTTATGCTGTTACACGGGAAGAGGCACAGCGGGCCGAGGGATCGGTCTTCTGGGGTATTATTTTAGTTTATTCTACTATCGCAGATTTATTGATAGATACTGGTAGTTCACATTCATTTATATCCTGGATATTTTTGGGTAAGATACGTAGATTACCTGTGCTTAGACCACAAGGCTTATCTATATCTCTTCCTTCGGGAGATGTACTAACCATTAGTCAGGAAGTTAAGGGATGTCTCTTGGACTTTAGTAGTCATACCCTTATGGTAGATCTACAAGTGTTAAAATGGTGGAATTTGATATCATTCTCGGCATGGACTAGCTGGCCACTCATCAGGCTACGGTTGATTGCTAAGCGAGAGTAGTCACTTTTTGACCTTTAGGTCAACCCTCTTGGGAATTTATTGGAACCAAGGATGAGGGGATTGCTCTCATATCAGTATTGCAAGCTCAGCAACTATTGTCCCGCGTTTACTAGGGATATTTGTTATCTATGATAAAGGCTGATGAGAGTTGTACTACTCATCTTTCGGATGTACATATTGTACGAGAATTTCAAAATGTGTTTCCAGAAGAACTTCCAAGCTTGCCCCCAAGGAGGCAAGTAGAGTTTACGATCGAGTTGATTCTGGGTACCACACCGGTGTCAAAGACTCCGTACAAAATGGCACCAAAGGAACTAGAGGAGCTCAAAATATAGCTACAAGAGTTGCTCAATAGAGGATTTATCCGTCCTAGAATTTCCCCATGGGGAGCTCTAGTGCTCTTTGTTAAGAAGAAGAATGGATCGTTATACAAGTATCCACTTCCATGGATAGAAGATTTATTTGACTAGCTCAAAAATACATGTGTATACTCTAAGATTGATTTATGCTCAGGCTATCATCAGCTTAGATAAGGGATACAGATATACAGAAGATAGCCTTTCGTACCCGGTACGGGCATTATGAGTTTTTGGTAATGCCATTTGGGCTTACCAATGCTCCTACGGTCTTCATGGATTTAATGAACTGGGTGTTTTGGAGTATCTAGACCAGTTTGTCATTGTCTTCGTTGACGACATATAGATATATTCTCGGTCTGAGGAGGAAAACGAACAACGTCTTAGTATAGTCCTGGAGACACTTCGACGAGAGCATCTATATGCGAAGTTCAGCAAATGTGTGTTCTGGTTGTCCTCCGTGGGTTTTCTCGGACATGTGGTTTCTAGTAGAGCGATATATGTGGATCCTTCTAAGATAGAGACCGTTATTGGTTGAGAGCAACCAAAATTAGTACAGGAGGTTCGTAGCTTTTTGGGACTAGCTGGATATTACTGGAGATTTGTTGAGGGTTTTTCCACTATTGCTCTACCTTTGACACAGTTAACTAGGAAGGGAGTGAAATTTACTTGGACTGAAGCTTGTAAGACAAGTTTCTAGGAGCTTAAACGGAGATTAGTAACTGCACTGGTTCTTGTGCTACCCTTTAGAGAAGACGAATTCGTACTTTAAACGGATGCATCTTTCTAAGGGTTGGGTACAATTTTTATGCAGCATGAGCGAGTGGCATCCTATGCTTCTCATCAGCTGAAGGATCACAAGAGAAATTATCCTGTTCATGATTTGGAGCTGGCAGCAATTATTTTTGCATTCAAAATATGAAGGCATCATTTGTATGGTATCACCATTGAGATTTTCACGGATCACAAAAGCCTCAAATATCTATTTACTCTAAAGGAACTGAATTTTAGGAAAAGGAGATGGATGGAATTCTTGAAGGAATATGATTGTACTATCAAGTATTATCCAGGGAAAGCTAACGTGGTTACCGATGCTTTGAGTAGGAAATCTCAAGATATTTTGGCTTATCATCGGATAGCAGTCACAGAGTTAGTACAGAGTTTTATCGAGATGGGACTAGAGGAACTGGGACAGACCGAGCATGGAATAATGGTATCCATAGTTGCTCAGTCACCTATAGTTGAGCAGATTAAAGAAGCTCAGGGTAGTGATCAACATCTGCATTTTCTTTGTAGTAGAGTGGATACGGGACTCCAGTCAGACTTCTCATGTGATGAGAATGAAATCCTTTACTTCTGAGGAAGATTATGTGGTCTTGAGATACATTCTGATAAAGAGGAGTTATTACAAGAAGCACATCGATCCATATTTGTGATCCATCCGGGAGGTACTAGGATGTATAGAGACTTAAAATGCTCTTATTGGTGGAATGGTATAAAAAAGGATATAGCAAATTTTCTGGCTCGTTGTCTGATTTGTTAGTAAGTAAAGGCTGAGTATCAGAGACCTGCAAGGTTACTTTAGAAGATTTTGATACCAGAATGGAAGTGAGAACAAATTACTATGGATTTTATGGTAGGGTTACCCAGAACATGGAAAGGACATGATGTGATTTGGGTGGTTGTTGATCGATTAACCAAATCGACACATTTTCTACCAATCCGTAAGACAGACTCTCTGGTTCGCTTGGCAAAGTTATGTTAGAATTTTAGGGAATTTTCAAAAAAAGTTCAGATTTTTTTTAAAAAAAATAAGTTTATTAGAATGAAAAAACTTTACAAAAAAATTCTACCATAAATACGGTAAATAAATTTTAAAAAATGTGTGTTAATTGAGAAATAAGTTTATTAGAATTTTAGGGAATTTTTAGAAATTTTTAGAAAATAAATGGAGCTAAAACGATAAGATTATGGGGATATAAATAAGGGGCTTTAATGATGCCTATTTGATATATCAATAAAGTTAGGAATCGATTGGGTTTAATTAACATAAGTTTTGATTTCATTAACCTAAGATTGAAAACCCAATCCCTAAGTTGGAATTTCCTATTAAAGGTTAATCATTCAGCCAACATTTTCCTATTTCTCTTCCTCTTCACTCCTTCGAAATCGATCTCCCAATTCCACTCCACCATTGCTGTCGAAGCTCCGATCCACTCCACCGCTGCCGGCCAAGCCCCATTCCACTCCACCACCGTCATTAAAGCTTAGATCCACTATAGCAGCCGCCGGCCAATTCTCCCTCTACTTCGATTTATTGCCGCCTTGCATTGTCTTCTCCTTTTCTCATTGCCGGGTGAATTTTGCCTTGGATCTGGATTCATTGTTACGGCTAGCCTTGGAATTCTTATTCCTATTGGAGATCAAACCTGATCCATTGTAATCCAGACAGGGCCCCTGATATTTACGGACTACCCATGAGTATCATAGTAGAGTGTTTCTCCCGTGGTCCATAGCTGACAAGCTAGGTCTCTTGGTCATTTGTGTACCCTGTGGTGAAGCGTTGTTCCCAAATACGAGACCACAATTTATATACTTGTTTCGATACATGCAGATGTGATATTGTACTTATATGGATTACTGATGGTATATGCATGGGAGATGGTGTACTCATTTTGTTTATTATTTGCACTACTCATGATATGGTGTGCAGTTGTTTAGAGTGTCTGTGTATTAGAGACATTCATGAGCATATTTCCTTTTAGTGAGTATCTACCTCTAAGACTGTATACTTTTGCACTCCTTATACTATTTATTGTTCATGCATCGTCTTTCTAAACTTGCTGAGTATTTATTGTACTCACTACCCTGCAAATTACTTTATTTATGTTGGCAGTTTGGGTTTCTTGTAGAGCTCTGCCTGTGCCGTACCCTGTCGCATTGAGTCTTGGTGATTTTCTCTTTGCTTTAGTGATTTTGCTTTCACACTTTATACTTCTTTCAGTATTGTAAGAAAAACTTGGACTTGGACTTTGTTTTTGGTTTTGGATATGGATTTGGAGTTTTAAGTCGTGCCAACACGCGATTTGTGTATTAGGGTTTCTTGTTGTTCTTATTCACTGAAAATTGGTAAATATATTACTGAGACAAAAGAATACATCAAACAAAGTACATGCCTACATGACTACTACCACTCGGCCTACATGGCCAGCACCGCATCACAACAACCAATCAAAAGGCCAAACCATGGCCTACCCACATCAAAGACACACATACATCAAGGGATGATCTCCACACAATCACACCCCCCACACATCGGGCCTAACACATCATGGGCATATACAATCCACAACTCAGCCTACAATGGCTTGAAATATACATGCAAACATCACAAGAAACACACAAGCATTGAACCATTTCCCCAGCTGCACATTTGGTTTTCCCTAGCCACGCATGTGCCACGGGTGGTCCAGTTACTAGCGAAGTTATTTGCCCATTCTGTTCCGTTTCGTATATGCCATCCCCTGCCGCTGCTCAGCCCACGCATGTGGCACAGGTGATCCAGCTTCTAGCGAGGTTATTCTGCCCATTCTTCTCCATTTCGCCTGTGTCATCCACTGCCCCTGTTCAGCCCACGCATGTACCACAGTTGAATCAGCTGCAAGAGAGGTTATTCTGCCCATTTTGCTCCGTTTCGTATGTGCCATCCTCTTCCCTTGCTCAGCCCATGCACATGCTACCCACTGCCTAGTGTCAAACGAGGTTAGTAGCCCGCAATGTCCCTGCTACTCCTCCAGAATTTGCCATGTCTCAAGCCAAACGAAGCCCCTTCACTACTTGGTGCCTGCTGAGGTTATTTGGTCATTCTTTTCACCACTACCCAAGTCATATGTATTTGTTCTTAGTGCCACACATGATCTACTTACTGCCTGCACAATGAGGTTATCTGCTCTATTTTCCTGCCGCCACTCACTGCTATTACACCACCACCATTCAGCCTTGCACACACCTTGGATCCACGAACCGGTACACATGAACTTGGAGTTTGTGAAACATTCTATCCACATTGGGCATCATCCCTTCAAATCGACCCCTATTGCGAGCCTCCCATAACACATAGATCATACACGAAATACCAAGATACCTCGCCTTCGTCTTGTGTTTGCCACCTTTGTATTTTTGTCCGAAGATGTTCAACATTTCTTGGGCTGTTCGGAACGTGTGTTTGATGTCCAACCATCTCCGTACCTTGTC
>JBBUKS010038267.1:0-10717 GCA_038050645.1 Hedychium gardnerianum | reverse complement strand
AAAAAAAATGCTCATAAATAAATCATATGGCCCGATCGTTAAATATTTGTAAAACTACTTTTATTTCTGGAGCACGATATTTTTTTACAGTTAATCACGCGGCTGTAGAGCAATTACCGATAAGGTACACAAGTGGGTGTAGAAACATCGCGCGCTTGATTTGTTTTCTCGTCGTCTCGTCGATGGAGGTTTAAAACCTAACCCTAACTCCAAGATACGCCACCAGAACCCTACTCGAGGGGCTCGATGGACGATCCCGATGGAGCCCTCAGCTTCGACTTTGAGGGCGGTCTTGACTCTGCCGTTCCCGCCTCCGTCGCTCCGGCGGCGGCCGCTGGACAGCTGACGGCACCAGATCCTACGGCCGCCGCTGCAAACGCGGGAGTCGCTCCGCCTACCGGACCGGCCGATCAGATCGGCGGCGCAGCTGGAAATGGGCACGGGAGGCGGAGCTTCCGGCAGACTGTCTGCCGGCACTGGCTCCGTGGCTTGTGTATGAAGGGAGAGGCATGTGGATTCCTGCACCAGTACGACAAGGAACGGATGCCGGTATGCCGCTTCTTCCGGCTTTACGGGGAGTGTCGCGAGCAGGACTGCGTTTACAAGCACACGAATGAGGACATCAAGGAGTGTAATATGTAGGTATCAATAACACCTAACTGTTTACTTTGATCTTGTCGGCAGTATTTTGGCTTCTGCCAAATTGGTTTCCTGATATCTTCTGTGGCTTTCTAATTGTATGTATGATACTTTGATTTGGAGTTCCTATGGTTTATTGTTAAGAGGTTTTTGTCCCTTGCAATTCTTTGGCATTTTCAAGACATCATTTCTTTAGGCCCTGTAATTTATTTTATTATAGCACCTGAATTCTTGTTTTCGAATTCAAATTCTTCTTTTCTCTATATTGTTTTCATTAGTTCTCTTGAGTATCCATATGGAAGTTAAATCTTTTTTAGAAATGCAAAAATGGGAATATCTTTTTGTGATTTTTGTTTCAGGGAAGACAGTAGAATGAATTATACAAGAGAGAAAAGAAAAAGGGTAGTAAGAGAACGTGCTTTTTTCACGATATTCGTGCTTCCGCTTTATTTACATATTTGTTTGTTTATGAAAGAAAATAAAATTTTCACTAATTTTAATTGAAGTTTTGGATGATAAAATTTCATTTCTGTTTGTTTGATTATACATTCTACCATGGATACAAGACATCTTAGTGAGATGAGCAATTTATAATTGTTTTTGTGCAATGTTTCTCTGCTGCCTTTCAATTTATTTAGACTGGGATCAACTAGTTCTATTGATGATTTAACTTAAACTTTTACATTTTCATTTTTATTTTGTAGGTATAAACTTGGTTTCTGCCCCAATGGACCTGATTGTCGATACCGACATTTAAAGATGCCTGGGCCACCGCCTCCCATTGAAGAGGTCTTCCAGAAGATACAACATCTGAGTTCTTTTGGTTATGGATCTTCTTCAAACAGATTTTATCAGCACAGGAGCAACAATTATAACCAACAGCCAGATAAGAATCACTTGCCATCTGCTAGTGGGTTAGCTAATGCAACAGTTAAACTGATTCAGCTGGAATCGTCAGATGCAAAGGCACCGGAATCCCTGGTACAACAGCCTCAGCAGCAACAGGAACAACTGCAGCAGCAACAGCAGCAGCCACCACCTCCGCCTCCAGCAGCAGCAACAGAGAATCAAGCCCCGGGTACTTCAAATGGCTTGTCAAATCAACCTATTAGAACTGCATCTCTACTCCCTCAGGGACAATCTAGGTGTGTCTGGAGTTTCTAGATTTGTCTGCGTTGTGAAAATTTGTAGTATATAACAGTGATATGTTTTTCAAATGTTCTGAGGAAGTTGTATTTAGTATTAAGAGGCTTACAGTATTAACATCACTTTGGACCTATACACTTTGTCAACTTATATTTTTATTTAATATTGTCATTGAGAATTGTTCATTGGGATTTCTTATATATACTTTGTTAGTTTGTTGATTATAGCTTACTGTTTATTATTCCTGCTCGCTTTGCTGACCATATAACAAGCAATATTATGAGGAAAGCAGAATTAATCTATTAATGTGGTGTATTGTTGTGCAAGGCACTTCAATCATCTTTATGAAGTGTAGAAGTAGACAAGAGATCAAATTTATTGATCTTCATAATATGTTTTAGTGATCTTATGTCTTTTTCGGTTTGCATTGCTCAGTGATAGATCTGAATATTTACTTGGTTATTTATACCTCTTTAAAGAATTTTGTGAGTTGTTTTATCATTTTAAGTTGGCTTTGTGGTGCACTAAAGTAGCTGCTATCTCTGGAACTTCATTTCTTTCCAGCTTATTAAACATTTATATTTAGTGATGTTTAAGATGAAAAACTAGATTCTCACGAATGAAGTACATATAAAATGGTTGAGTTGAGTTGGCATCTTGCTTTACCCAATAACAATTGAGTCATGATGTTGTATTACAAGGACTGGAACCAGATTATTCACGATTTTATGGAATTAATTAGACTGGTTCTTCAACATTTTTTGTTTTTTTGACTTAGATGAAATTTGGACACGGTCCCTCTGTGATGTGCAGCAACCTGGAACTTGTTTTTTTTTTTAATACTTTATTGTCGTGTTGATTCCTAGGTTTAAGTAAATGTGACAAAGGCCAAATTGGTTTTATGACATAATAAACTCTGTAAACATCTTTTTGTTTTCAGAGTTAAGGTTATCAAGTGGATGCACTTCTATGCTTTCTTTTGATTTCTATTTTTCTTTTGTTGTTAAAATGCCTTCCATATAAATCTTATCTTCTATTATGCATTGTTCATACATCGTTATGTCTGGGATGAATTTTACTAGCACAAAAATGGTATACTGATTATTTGTTATTTAAAACTAGGTATTTTATTGTCAAAAGTTGCAATCGAGAAAATCTGGAAATATCTGTTCAGCAGGGTGTTTGGGCAACTCAAAGAAGTAATGAGGCTAAACTTAATGAGGCATTTGAATCTACAGAAAATGTTATTTTGATATTTTCAATCAATAAAACTCGCCATTTTCAGGTATTGCAGTTTGCCATTTTGAAAATTGACTTCCATCCATCATGTACACCTTTAACTTGTGTCATTAAATGTAAATGGACACCTAGTCAATTTCTTACCATGCTTTGCGTTATTCAATAGGTTCTGGCTGAAACATAGAATGTGTGTCAATGATTTTCTTAGGGATGTGCTAAGATGACTTCTAGGATTGGTGGTTATATTGGTGGAGGGAATTGGAAATATTCTCATGGAACTGCACATTATGGTCGAAACTTTTCACTTAAATGGCTAAAGGTATGAATGATTTGAGATCATTTGGTACTATAGCTTTCTTTTCTTGCTCATTCCTCTCTGGTGTTATTTCTTTGCACTCTTTTGTCAATTAAATGTTTCTTTTCCCTATTGACTTTGCTAAACTTCCTCCCATTCTGTCAAATACAAACTCAAGTGTGTTTCCACCTGTTAGCAATTGTTTGTACTGGGATATTCTTGTTTGATTGTTATCTGTGAAAAAGATATTGGATGTGATAATTGTATCCGTACATAAGCAAGTGTTCTTGGTTTTGTGGCAGTCATTTAGACAATCAGCATAGGAATTGCCCAATTTATAAATTAAGCGCTATGTATGCAGAAATTAGGTCCCAATGTGGGTAATAACTAATCCTTTTTAAAGGATCTGATATATAAGAGGAAGCTAAGTGGGTAATCAGAGTATTATGGAAGCTCTACTAGATTGAAACTCCAAGTGCCTGAGCACCACAAACAATCTGAAGTCCAAACCCACATCATATCCACCGAAACTGATTCGGCATCATGGTTTATGGTATTTACTTTGAGCAATTTTAACAGTGATATACCTTTAACTGCCAAGTATCTTACAGAATATTTGTTGCATACTCATGCTAGCACAACAGCAACAAACAGGTCTCCAGTTTATTGTAATTAATCTTAATGCATCCTATTTCTATCATATAATGAACATCATTGACTTAGGTAATGTAGTTGATTTAGTGCCGAATATTAGAGTTGCTATACATTCCCAAGTCACTTTGTATCTGTTTCTAAATTTTTAAAATTGTGGAAAATGATGCGACTTTTGTATATCTTATTTTTACTAATCTTTTCTATCCAAATAATTATTTGTTATGCCCTTTGTTTTATACCAAGTTAATGTGCCCTTAAAAGCCCATTTCATGTTGCAGCTCTGTGAATTGTCCTTCAATAAAACTCATCATCTCAGGAATCCATATAATGACAACCTCCCGGTGAAGGTATGACAATTTCCTCTAGTAATTTCTGGGGTCTCAATCCCTCTGTACTCATGTCGGACGCCCAATGCTTTGATACTGATACTTATGTTGGACATTGACACCCTTGGTGATCATGTATGAATATTAATAGAAATAGTCGTGGTGCCATAAGTTGAAATGGACCTGATGTTGATGCATTAAACCTTAGTGTGGCTTTCAGGTTAGACCCATGTTAATCGATATCATACAAATATCAATATTAAGGTGTGAATGACTTCATTGCCTATGATTCAGGTTATCATATATCCATTATCAATGTTGCCAAAATTTGCAAGTTATGTTTTTAATTTGGGAGGGAATGTTATCACTATGGGCAGCAAAATTGGTATCCATTATTTCCTTCATGCTTATCCAAAGGGCTTATTCCTGTTGGAATATCTATCTGCTCTCTCTTTTCGCCTTTTGAGCTAGATGTTACTTTCCTGTATCTGCTCTTCTATGTTGAATGCATTTGTTTATATTTTGAAAGTTGGTAGGCAATCCAAAATTTAAAAGGAATTTTAAGTTGGTAGGTGATTAACCCACTGCGTATTGCATATGCATTATACAAGGGGATATGTTGTTAGTATTTTGAAAATATTTTAAAATAATTATATTAACAAAATGATTAGAAGAAATCTATATATCTATATATATATCATTCCATCAGCTTCAAATTTCCAAATAGAAAAATTGTATGTCAAGGACAATGTATAACAAATAGTATAACAATATAAAATAGTTCATATTTATTAGTAAAATTTAATAGTATAACAATATAACATTATATGTAAAATGTTCATCACTTGCAAAACATTAACACTTAGAAGTTATGTGCTACCGCATTAAAAGCTTAATTTAGGGTTTCACAATCACAAGAATTAGTCTTTTATTCAAATTTCTCTTTAATTTCTTAATCATCAGATAAACCTAACAATTTTTTTTTCACCATGTTGATGGCTTGCCTAGGCTGCCTCTGTGCCGCCTCGAACTGCCTAAAGGGACTGCATATTGAATATGTGATGCAGTCCCTTTCTAAAACACTTATGTGTTGCTTTTAAGAACACTGATAGGAACTAGTGGCTTGCAGTGATATTGTTCAAAATTTACTATTTATGACAACTTGGAATCTCATGAAAGTATGATGATGTTCATGATCTCTGTTCGATTGCTCTTTGGAACATTTGCGAATTTTCCTTAGTTGCTATTTGTAATCTATGCTTAATGAAACTTAAGGTGTTAGTTTCTGATAATGAGAAAAATGGATGTGTTATCTTAAACAAATAATACTGCAGATGAAGAATTTTCAGGGTTTGTAGTCCAATTTTTGGAGTGGAGTTTGCTACTACGTTCTTCAATAAAAAAATGCCAAGAACTAGAAGCACATGGGATATAAAATTCCACATTTTTTGAGATGGCGCTAAAATTAAGAGTGTAGTTCAGTGTTATTTGCTTGTTAATGGACAGATCTTGATGGGTTATAGTTCCTAAAAAATGTGAAGATATTTAATGTTTATACTCGATAGTGGGAAATAATCTATTTAGCCTTTAGCTCAAATGGGATGAACATTGCCTCTTCTCATTATTGTACTGTTAAAGAGGCATTTCATGGTTTTGAATAAATTTTCTTAAACATATGTATGTTACTAAAGTATAAAATTAAAACTTTTTGACTTCTCACGTGATTGCAGATAAGTCGGGACTGCCAAGAGCTGGAGCCTTTTATTGGAGACCAGTTGGCCTCACTGCTTTATCTGGAACCTGATAGTGAACTGATGGTGCGCTGTTATTCTTTTCAGCAAATTTTCCACTCTAAATCATTATTGCTGTAGATTCACATTCACTGTAGATCTAGTTTGATTTACACATCATGCTTTTTCATACATTCAAGTTAATCTTTCTGTCTCATCATCAATCTTCTGTGACCTGAAAGTTGACCATCATCACTAAAAACCCTAAGCTCTGTTTTCAATTCTATTGCACCTTTAAGGATGAGAAGAAGTTGCTAACCTTTTGTTTTCATACATTCAAGCTCTGTTTTCAATTCTAGAATAATCCTATGAGCCATTCTACTTTGAATTTGACAAGAGAAGAAGTTGCTAACTAACTCCATAGTTTTTGAGGATATTTCAAGTTTTAGTTCATAATCTTGAGTTTGGAATTGTACAAATTCTGAGAATTGCATATTGAAGGTGATTGTTGTGTAAATCAAAGCTAATTTTAAAAAACATCACAAGGATATCATTAAGATAGATCTGCTGAAGTTAAAAATAGCATGTATAATTCTGTGTGAATTTGAATCTCTCAAGCTGGTTTGCTATACCCTAGCCATTGCAATCAAAATTATTAAGCCACATGCTGATATTCTATGCCCGTATTTTTCTCAACGACTTTAAACTTGAATAACCTTATACTTCCAGATTTTTCTTTCTGGCTTCATATAGGATTAACACTAGCAATTTGGCATACACAGTATAGCATTTTAATCCCTTGTCTATTTTGTAATCTTATATATTCATGTCTATATGGCTGTTCTTCAACCGTTCCATTTGAACTTTTCCTGATTTAGCAAATAGCTCAAGTTGCATTGGCATCATATTTAACATGCGGGTTATTCCCTTTTGAGGATGGAAAATCATTCGTCTGGTTATTTTTTCTTTGCAAGTTTGTGACTTAATGTCGGATGGTGAATTGTTCAGGCAATGCTGGCGGCTGCAGAGTCCAAGCGGGAAGATGAAAAGGCCAAGGGAGTTGGTACTGAGGAGGCAAGAGAAAATCCTGACATCGTCCTCTTCGAGGACAATGAGGAGGAGGAAGAGGACGAAAGTGAGGAAGAAGATGATAACAGCAACCAAGCTACACAAGGGAGAGGAAGAGGAAGAGGGATGATGTGGCAGCCACAGATTCCATTTGTACGCGGCGGAAGGCCTATGCTCGGCGTACGAGGTTTCCCTCCAATGATGATGGGGGCTGATGGATTTGGTTTTGGTGATGGCTTCTCTACACCAGACATGTATGGTCCTCGTATTTTCCCACCATTCGGAGGCCCTCGATTTGCTGGTGATTTTTCAGGAGGCATGGTCTTCCCTGGCAGACCCCTGCAGCCAGGGGCAGTTTTCCCAATGGGCAATCTAGGAATGATGATGGGTCCTGGTCGAGCACCATTTATGGGTGGCATGCCAATGGGTGGGATTGGTCGAGCTAATCGTCCTGTGGGCGTTCCGCCATTTCTCCATCCTCCTTTGTCGAATAACCGAGCTGCAAAGAGGGACCACAGGAGACCAGCCAATGATCAGGGCAACCGGGGCCAGGAGATGGTTGGAACTCCCAGTGGAGGAGATGATGATGCAGGGTATTGGCAAGGCGGCGATAAGGCTTCTGATGACAAATACACTGCAGGGAAAAATTTCCAAAATGATGAGAGCGAGAGTGAGGATGAGATGGCGCCAAGGCGATCTAGACATAGCGATGGCAAGAGAAAGCATGGCGGATCTGAGGGGGATGCTGCAGTAAACTAGTTCATTACATCAGCATCCACTCAAACGGCAATGAGTTCCCAAGATCTGGCTTAAGAGAAATCAGAGGACAAAGTGATAATTTCTCCCTTTTGTTTCCCCTGTAGCATTTTGTAATATTTGTATTACATATTTGGAGCTGGTTTATGAGAATGTTCGAGTGAAATAGTACTTACCAATCACAAGCCTTTCTAGGCGATTCAAACCATTTATTTCTCCACATTTAACTCTGTATAGGAGGATTGTTGAAATTTTTAGCTTGTATAAGCATTTGAATCATTGAAGCTTCTGGTACTAAGCTAGTGGCAGTGGTCTACTTTAAATTAGGGACACAACCCACAACCTTTTATCTGCTGATACGCATTTGCCATTGAATGCAAAGTTGGGTGCAACTATCCTTTTTCATTTTTTTTTTCTTTCATTTTGACATTTGACTAAATGTCATATAACATCAAATTAACTTTCTGATCTTTATTCTGGCCATTACAGAATAAGTTTCGTAACTTGCTTGTTGAATATGACAGTAAACCCTTCAGCCGATGCAGGATTGTTCGCATATCATTTGCAAATTTGGCATCGGATGAACCTTCTCCTGTTGGACTCCAGGATCATGGATTTGCAAGAACAAAAAAGTGAAGAAGAAATCAATCACTAGTCAGTACAAAAGCCAACAATCGAACTTCATCTACTTGTCTAGCTATGAAAATGTACAGTTGGACATAATGACAAAGCTTTTTGCTTGAACACTGGAAGAAGTTTGTTTATGGTCTTCATTTATTTGTTTTATATAAAAAAGCATGTTTATATCTGAAGTCATTATAACTTCATCACCATAAACTTAATTGGTCGATTTGAATAGGTCACACGATCATTCTAAACACGAGTACTGAAATATTAATAGAACATTTTTTTTTTAACTTTTTCCAAATATTAGACATCAGAAAATATTTAGTTGATGCACATCCCTCTGAGAAAAGTTACCAACATAGAGCAGAGATTTAGTTGATCACCAGTAGTCTCCACAAGAACAAGATCCTTCTCTGAAGTGGTGAAACCTGTTTGCATCTCGAACTATGATCTCCCTCCGAGTGACTGCTGATGCCAGCTTCGTAAAGTTATGGCAATCTCCACAGACTCTGAGGTTCTTAGATATCCTTAGTATCGTGCCACCTGGTGTAGCAATGATACCATATGCAATAGCCAATTTCTCACTGTGGGTGGACAAGATTCCTGCTTTAAGTTCCTCATCTATGTCATGAAGCACAAAGTTTGTATCAGGAACATAGCCAGCCAACTCCAACTTCTCAATCAACACTTTCAGTGTCTTGTATATCTCCTTCGATAGTGGATTGGATTTGTCCCCCACTCTGAAGCGATGCGTCTTCTTGTCGATCTCAATCAGTGTCCAACCAGGGGTCTTCCTCAGACCCTTGCTGGCCATCAACTCCCTAACCTTAGCCACATCATCCCACCTCCCAGCATTGGCATATATATTTGAAAGCAAAACGTAATAGCTCGGAATCCTTGGATTCAACTCGAGAAGACTTTTTGCAGCCCTTTCTGCAAAATGTGTAGTCCCATGGATCCTACAAGCTCCCAGTAAAGCACCCCAAAAGCCTTCATCTTTTTCGACAGTCATCTTCTCTGATAGCTCAAGTGCCTCTTTCAGCTTTCCTGCTCGGCCAAGTAGATCTACCACGCATGTATAGTGCTTCACATCAGGATAGATAAAGTATTCCTTCTCCATCGAATGGAAAAACCGCTGACCCTCATCGACTAAACCTGCATGGCTACAAGCTGACAAGATGGAAACAAATGTGATCCGGTTTGGTTGAATTCCACTCTGCAACATCAGGGGAAACAACTCAAGCGCTTCTCTGCCGCGACCATGAATTCCATACGCAGAGATCATCGTGCTCCAGGTAATGACATTCTTGTCTGTCATACTGTCGAAGATCTCTCTGGCAGCATCCACACTGCCACACTTTGCATACATGTCTATCATTGCGGTTCCTAATATTAGATCCACCGAAAATTTGTGCTTCGATATGTAATCATGAATCATTTTGGCTTTGTGCATCACCCCTAGCTTTGAACATGCAAAGACAACAGTTACTGTTGTGATCTTATCCGGCACAACACCTTCCTCCATCATGCGATCAAACAATATCAGTGATTTCTCAGGATTACCGCACTCAGCATAACCAGATATCATGACAGTCCAGGATACCATGTCTCTCTTAACCATTTTATCGAACACTTTTCGTGCGTTCTCTACGTCGGCACATCTAGCGTACATGTCGACCAGAGCCGCCGAGACGAAGAGATCGGAATGAAGCCCGGCCTTGAAAACAAGGTTGTGGACCTCGACGCCGAGTCGGAGAGACATCGTATCCCGGCACGCCCTTAAAACGAAAGGCAGAGTGAAGTTATCGATTCTGGAGCCGGAGCGGACGAAATCCCGAAATGTACCGAAGCAGCTAGCGTAATCTCCTACCTTAGAGAAGGCTCCGATGACGACACTCCAAGACACGTTGTTTCGCTCTCCCATCCGGAGGAAGAGTGCGTAGGCGTCGGCAAGCGCAAAGTGCTGGGCGTAGATGTAGATGTGCTTGTTGGCGACGCCGAGGTTGTGCATCATGCCGGTGGTGGTGGCGAAAGCGTGGACCCTTCTGATGTCGTCCACATATCGGCATCGGACGAGGGCGGAGACGAAGGATCTCGGGTCGAGGGCGGTGGCGGTTGGGGTGGGAGAGGAGAAGTGGGAAACGAAAAAGGAGTCAACGGCGCCGCCGCAGGAGGAGAAGGAAGAAGAAAGGAGGCACCTTTCGGGTTGACGGCGGGCGAGGAAGAAGAAGGTAGAG
>JBBUKS010038246.1:0-10718 GCA_038050645.1 Hedychium gardnerianum | reverse complement strand
GTCTGTTATGTTGAGATACATACCCGTGTTGGGTATTTATTGTTTAGTGTAGTATGTATTCAGAAATATTGTCCGCCATACAGGGGAGGTGCTGTCCGATTTTCGTCGGACAAATACCCTCCCGGGGCGTGACAGTCTAATGGTATCAGAGCCCCAGGTTGCGATAGCTTGTTTTCGTGTTTTCTGTTTCGGATTTCGGGATTTGTTTTTACTCGATGCGACTTTCTGAGTTTTGGGACAAGACAGCGACAGGACATCTCCGGCAATAGGATGTAAGTTTCTTTCTGATAGCTTATATTGTAGTTAATTCTTACCTAGCTGTTTGTTATAGGTATGACTAGAGGTAGATTAGTCACTGTTTATGATTGTGGTCCGGGTGAACCGCGGAGATGATTTATTGAGTCAGTGGTATCTGGATCTGATACCCGAGAGGTGAGTTTTTATGGGGTTCCGACTGAGGTTGTGTCTGATATCATGAGTCAGACTCATCACACCCCTGAGAGAGATTCAAGATTTTGGTCTCAGGGAATATCACCAATTGAGCCGAGTAAAGGTAAAGATATACTGTCATATAGAGTAGAGGTAACTAGAGGATCTCTGTTTGTAACTAAAATAAAATCATATATATGATAATAAATATACATAGTGGCAATGGATAATAAATGTACAAGATCTTATTGCGAGTGGAGTTCGCAATATAGATTAAATGTTATGACAGGATGGAGATTTGTTGTGTGTGTCATATTAAAAGAGTTGTTCTCTGTTCACATAAGGCATAAGGTGTATTAAGTATCAGTAAAGGTGTATAAGCATAAAAAAATTGATACTTTCATATTATCATATTGTGGTGCTACTTTCATATATGTCTATGTCTTATGTATTTCTTTACCTAAGTCTCCTGGTAGTTTACTAAATAATCGTTCTCCTAGTTTAGGATTATATTAATTTTTTGATATTGCTGTAAGTGCTAGAAAATTATTACAAAATAATTTTATCTAATTCCAACTACAGAGTTAGAATTGTTCTAGATCTCTCATGACTTCTCGTTGTTTGAGATCTAGTCTTGTATTAGAATATCGTGCTATTAAAAGTCTGTGGACAGTATAACAAAAGTTGAAAATGTTATTGCCTTGGGATGCTATACGAGCTATTTCTTTTAGAAATTTTATCTTATAAGCTTCCCATGTTGCTCTTGCTACATCGCCTAAGTAGTTTTCTCCTACTCGCATTATGACTTCTCCAGTTTCTATGTCAAGCTCATGTATAGCTCGGTAGTCTCTTTGGACTGACATAATCCATTATTCTAAGTAGGTGTCATATATCTGGGGATCATCACATTCTTCTATGTTTAGGAGCACGAAAATTTTCCTGAAATACGCAATTTCAGGTGGTTTTTGTTTTCTTGTGGTTCTGAGTAAAGGATTATTGTTTGTGTAGGGAGTTATTTTTGTTCTAGGCAGAAGACCTTGTCTATAATTCCTCGTTCCCAATGAGCTCTCGGGATATTTAACAGCTAATGGTGGGACTATTACAGGTGGTCTTGATGTACTAGATGATTCTCTTGTATTCATGAGATTTATCTCATGAAGTTGTTTTTTGGCAATTATATTTCTTTGGTTATCAAAATATAATTCCTAATCTTGTTCAAGTTTTTGTTGTTGTTTTTCAAAGTTTTCAAGTTCTATTAGTTCTTCTAGGATTATATGTGTTGTTATTTCTGCTGGTATATATATGTATTCATTTAAGTCATCAAAAAAATCTTGTTGAGAATCTTGTGCTATGATGCAAGGTGTTTGCTAAATATGTTTTTCGATTTCTTCAATATTCATTAGATTGAAATTTTCTTCTTAATTTCCTCATTTTGTGATGTAGAAGGTTTATAGTCATTAAACCTAACTGTCAGGCCTCTATGCCTATCCTTATAGATTATTGAATTTGTTGGTTGAAGAGTTTGTGGTTGAGTATTTAGATCTAGGTTAAGGCTGCAGTCTAGTCCTGTTAAAACTTCTGAAGAGAAGTCTTTTAGTTTTAGAAAATAAATTCCTTTTGAAGTAAGAGCTTCAAAGATGTTATGTATTTGTACCTTGAAGTTGTTATTAATTTGAGTCATTGTTTTCCCTAAGAAAATTATATCAATATGTAAGTTATGTTTTTGAAAATTTCTATATCCTTTAGCTTGGACAGTGATTTTAATATGTTTGATAAAATCTTGAATAATCATATTAAAGTTTGGGCAGAAGTAAGTAATACCTAAATTGCTATTCATATCTACTTCAATAAGTCCTATGATTGCTTTTTCATTGTCTGAGAATCGAGAGTCATAGAGAATTAAAAATACTTTGGCTCATATATTTTTTCTCGTTAATATTCTAAGGCCAAACATAATTAATCCTAGGTGGATATAATTGTCTTCTTTGTAAAAGTGCTCTTACAGACTTTTCAGTCATAAGGTTCAATCTTTCTTCTCCTCCGTCAGGAAGATGGAGAGGTTGTGTCCTATGGTGTCTATAAAGTGTTGTAGAAAAATATAATATTCTTTCATTGTATAATCTTCTTGGATTAAGTGAATTTAATTGCTCATTTGAGAATGTTATTAAGTTTCTTTCTACATTTATTAGCTCTTCTAATTGATAAGTAGATGTACTATTACATCATCTAGTTATAATGTTATCTAACCATGAGGTTGTATTAGTTTCTGTTTGTTCTCTCACTGTTCGTGAGAGGCCTGTAAAAGCTCCAGTCTTAGTTCTTGTCAGGCTCATTGTAGGTTAAGAAAGAATAAGTTTTAGGTTATCATCTGGGGATTATGTTTCCTGTGGACAACTTACTTAGGTCTTTTGTTAAGTTGTTCATACTTTCTCTCCACTTTGTGGCTTTGGTTATTTTCTGAATTTGTGTTTCTACTTATAGTAATTTATTTTCTAATATAGTAAGCCTATAGTGTAGCGATGCCAATAATGCTATTATGGTGTTGTTTTGTTGAATTAAGATTTGATCTCCTTTTCCAGTAACTTCAAGGTTACAATATTCATTTTCTTGTGTTTTTGAGAATTATTTTGAGAAATCTAAAGCTTCTTCGTAATAAATATTTTTGAAGTTCAATTTGTTCATTTATATTTAATTTCTTCAAGTGTAGAGTGTAAGACTTTAAGTTCCTTTGTGATTTGAGTTTTATTTATTGTAATTAATTTTTTAAGTTGAAGTAGTACAGTTCTGGACTGAAGTTCAAAGTTTTAGCTTGGAGTTCCCAATTTTTAGGTTTATTTTCTTCAATAAGTTTGGACAGACTTAGTATTTCTTTCTTCGTAGGGATACTAAGTAAATTAAGTTGACTAAAACGTCTGTTTAAAGAATCTTGGGATTCTTTCAGGAAATCTATGTTCATTCTAAGATCCCTTATGATCTGGGTTTGTTGTGTGATAGTCAAAGATAATTGTTCTATTAGAAGATGTTGTTGCTCTTGTTGAAATATTAAACCAAGAAGTAAGTCTATGATCATATTTAACTGTGGGTTGTCATGATGTAGACAATGGTTGTATGTCTTTGATTGGATGTAACATTTATGCTTATGTTGGTCTAAAGTAAAGATATTTCTATTTGGGGTTTGTGGAGAGAGATTAAAATAAGTAGGAGTTATAGATTTTTATTTATCTCTAGAAGTCCCTATAGAATCTTAGGGCTCTTATACCAAAATTTTAATGCTTCTTGTTGAAGTTGTAATTTTATACTTCGCGTTGAAGTTATTTTAGTTTTGTGAACAATAATTGTTAACAATCATGAACAGTAATCATGAATAGTGATTGTGAACAGTAATTGATGTGTTAGTTTAATATGAGTCTAGGCACTTTGGAATGGTGCTTTTTTAAAATTTGTTTCTCATCAGTGAGCCTCACATATTAGAAAGCAACAAGAATCATATATCTTGTTGTTCAAGCTTTACCCCGACTCTTGTTAGGTCTTATAGCGAGCTTTCAGTAGCTTTTGCTGCCCAACTTAGTCAGCACAAGTTTTACAAGGTTAAACCACGAGACAGTTCCATCCTCTTTCTTAGATAGTTACCTTTCTATAAATTATATACTCGGATAAGGTCTGAGAATTTTTGAAGACAAAAGAGAGAATAACAGAGTTTTTCCTTATGCCTAGAAAATATTATTAAGCAGCTATAGAAATTTTACAGGAAAAACATACAAACTAAGAAATTACAAGCATACAAACTACTTTAGATAATAGTTAATTACAAGCTTACATAGGAAAATAGTAAGAACATTACAAGAGATTACTTATAGAATACTAAATCACACCTTGAGCAGTCACACTTGTACACACACACACTTGTTTGCTTCAACTCTACTTCTTAGTCTATGGGATTGAGGCTCTATTTATAGAAAAGTTCTTTGCTTTGTCCCGAAGAAAAGTAAGGATGAGGTGTCTTCTAGCTTAGTGGATGATGAGATGTCCACTGACTAAAGTAGAAATCAGTAGAGTGAGTGGAGAATCCACTAAGTGTTGTTGGTGGAATATGACATCATGGCATACATTTTCTGTTGTTGTGACATCATTGCTTACAAATCTGAGTCATCATGGTTCCATCATGTTGTCTAAGTTATGTTCACCTACTGAGACTAATAATGGGGCTCTAGAGCTAGTAGCTCAAGTTGGAGTGTTGGCTCTGTTTAGAGCACGTTTGTAGGAGATGATTGATTTGGCAGAGCTGTCTAACCTCTTTAATGCCCATCTATCTGCTTTCTTCTGATAGTGTTGGTAGAGGGTCATATGTTGAGTGGAAAAGTTGAATGGAAAAAATCTGGTGCCCATGTTTTTTTGCTAGTATTTTTTTTTCAATATAAGTTTCTCTAGCTAGTATGTAATTCTCTGGATTTTCATATTGGTCCCATAACCAATTGCTTCTTTGGATCGAAGCACGCCAATGCTTAAGTTGTTCGGCCAGTGTTGGAAGTGCTGCCCAATCCGTATCATGATCAGAGGGATATTCTTCAAGTTCTAATTGGAAGTCATTCATATCATGGATGTCTATCTTGATTGAATGTCTGACTAGTTCTATCTTCAGATCTATCCACTCAAGTGGGAAGCTTTCAAATGTGTAGATAACAAAAGTCTATTCTTCTTCAAGGGCTTGAGCTATAATGTTGTCCAGTCTTTTTGGGAAGTCCTTGACTGAATCTAAGTCATGTACCTAAAGTTTGTGTAGAAGTTCATAGTCCATTAGAGTAAATGGAGCAATAGGGCTTCCTCTAAAATTTCTTGGTACATATTTCTCGAAGTCAATATTAGCTTTTCTGAAGGAGTAAAGTAGTTGACATTGACAACCATATTTTCCTAAGTCTTCACAAACTTTGTAGAGATTTTGACATTTCATCTTATAGCAAAATTCAGCTTCTTAAATAATTGTCATTATGTCAGGAGGGCTTGTATGAAATGTCTTGAGTATCTCACATAAGTCCATGAACATTTGGAGAGTTGATCTTTTTGTCATACTTTGAACGTATGTGGATATGTCTTCTGGGATTGTAGTAGGAAAATCCAAAAGTGTTGATTCTGAGACTCTTTGTTCTGAAGTTTCAGTCGCTTTTGCTTTGAGTTGTGCCAAAGTCAAGTATTTGGGCCTATGGATGAGGCCTAAAGGCTGTGTGTTTCTATTTTCAGACTCAGTAGTAGTTGCTTGAGCATATGTTTTGTCTGGTTGTGTTCTCCCACCAACTTTAAGTAATGTACTAATAAAGAAGTTAGGGTCTATTGTTGTCCTGACAGAAGTAAAAGCTTCATCTAAGGAGTAAAATCCTTTATAAGAAGGATGTTCACAGTCTTGTATAGCTATTGTGACTTCTTCCCAGTCATGATAAGCATCATCTTGTGTACCAGGATAGATGACATAGCAAGAGAACTTCTTGCCTTTTGGTTTTTTTATTGTTGTCAAGAAGTAATTTGATAAAGCATTAATAATAGCTATCTTGTAATTGGAACTTCCTGGGATTGTGGGAATATTCCAGATATTGTCAAGTAAACAGTTTTGTATATTGTCAAGTTTTTCTTTTGTAGCAAAGTGAAACTGATCTTCATGTCAAATGTATTGTTGAAGTTCTTGATTACCAAATTTCATTATTTTTATGGCAAAAGTTCGTACCTTCTTCTTGCAGTCCATTAATCCTGTAATATCCCATAAAGTTAATGTAAAAGTCTGGATAAAGTATTTGCTAAGGAATTATTTATTCCCTTTATATGTTCCCAATGAATTGTTAGTCCTCTATTTATTATTGTGTCTGTCAATTTGAGTCATCTTTTGTGCTCAAACCTTTTCTTAACCCTTTTATCTATTGAATGTATTTGATTATTATCTCACAGTCTGTTCTGAGTGTGATTTCTTGCTTATTACAGATAAAGATCATAAAAGCATCTAGACAGTAAATTACTGTCAAAATTTCATAGTTAAGGGAGGTTAAATGCCCTTTTTCTTTGTATTTGCCTGAAGCGTCTTTACATAAGGCTTCTGATGATTTAGGGTCATATTTTAATATTTTTCAGAATAAAACTCCTCCCCATCCAGACTCACATCCATCAGTTTCGATTACCATGTAGTCGGTGTCTAGTGAAAGAGTCAAAACTAGAATGGTTCTTACCATTTCCTTGATTTTCTTTACTAGGTCAATATCTTGTTGATTAAAATATTTTTGTCCTGTGAGTGAAATTTTATTATATAAAGGACCATTGATTTTTCCAATATTTTTTAAATAATGTCTTGCATAGTTAAGAAGTCCAATAAAAGCTCTTAGGGTTTTTGTATCTTTCATTTTATCTGGAAAAACTAATATTTTAGTTGTAATATGTGATTGCAGAATAATTTTTCCCTGTCTAATTTCTGCACCAAGAAATTTTATGTATTTTGTGGCCCGTTTATTTTCTTTCTGGAGATTATTAGTCCATGTTTTTCAAAAAGGTTGAAAATAATATGTAGATGAGCAAAATGTTTATCTTTTGTTTTAGAGAATACTAAGACATTGTCAATATAGATGCATGTAAACATAGAGACATCTCTAAAAATATCATCCATCTTTTTTTGAAAGATTTTGGGTGCTACCTTAAGTCCAAACGGCATTACCAACCATTCAAAATGTCCTTCTGGACATGAGAAGGTTGTCCATTCGATTGAATCAGGATGCATCTTGACTTACCAAAAATTTGATTTCATATCAAACTTAGAGTATCATTTTGAGTTTTGTATTTTGTTGAATAGTTGGTCTTTATCAGGTATCTTATATCCGTCTTCTTGACAATTATCATTGAGTCTTTTATAATTAAAGATCATTCTTGATTGTCCATATTTTTGCTCAACTCCTTTATTAAATATAAAGGTTGGGCTCCTATGTCGGAAAGTAGATCTTTGGATTGCTCCAAGATCTAATAATGGTTTAATGTAGATAGTACATTCTTCTGTTTCCTAGTTGGTATATCTTAAGTCTTGTGCCTTAATTGTAAGACCTAAATTTATTATTGATAATTGACAATATATCTTATCACGTTCCCAATATTTGGTAGATTTTCTCCTATGATTTTTAATTTTTCTAGCTTCAAAATCAGGGAGTCTAGATCTTGTTGTGTATTTACTAATTGCAATAGATATGTTGGGAAAAGTAAGTCTTTAGGAATCCCCAAGTTTTCAGTGTTGATATTTTCTATACTTGTTTTTAGGTAAAAGCTTGTACAACCAAGTATTTCTAATTTTTCTGATATTCTTGTATTGCTAGTGCACAAGAAAGTTCCTATGTGTTTAGTAGACAGGAACCCCTACATGAGTTTTTGATTGGACAATACAATTTTCTGGATTAGCAGTAGGTATGGGAGTAGAAGTGGAAGGATCAGCAGCGATACCTGATAAAGACCAACTACTCAATAAAAACTCAAAATGATACTCTAAGTTTGATATGAAATCAGGTTTTTGACAAGTCAAGATACATCCTGATTCAATCGAATGGACAACCTTCTCATGTCCAGAAGGATGTTTTGAATGATTATTAATGTCGTTTGGACTTAAGGTAGCACCCCAAATCTTTCAAAGAAATATGGATGATATTTTTAGAGATGTCTCTATGTTTACATGCGTCTATATTGACGATATCTCAATATTCTCTAAAATAAAAGATAAACATTTTGCTCATCTACATATTATTTTCAACCTTTTTTGAAAAATATGGACTAATAGCCTCTAGAAAGAAAATAAAATTGGCCACAAAGCACATAGAATTTCTTAGTGTAGAAATTAGATAGGGAAAAATTATCCTACAACCATATATTACAACTAAAATATTAGTTTTTTTTCAGATAAAATAGAAGATACAAAAATCATAAGGGCTTTTCTTAGACTTCTTAACCATGCAAGACATCATTTAAAAAATATTGAAAAAATTAATGATCCTCTGTATAATAAAATTACACTCACGGAATAAAAATATTTTAATTAACAAGTAAATCAAGGAAATGAGCAGAATCATTCTAATTTTAACTCTTTCACTAGACATCGACTATATGGTAATCGAAATTCACGGATGTGAATCTGAATGGGGAGGAGTTTTATCCCGAAAAACATCAAAATAAACTTTTAAACGAGATATTCGAACCGAGCTCGAGTCGTTCACGAACTATTTAATTTTATTACGAATCAAACTCGAATTTAAAAATTAAAACTCGAATCAAATTTGAGTCAAGCTCAAGCTAAGGGAACAACGAATCGAACCAAACTTAAATTTTTTACTGTTTGGCTCGGTTCCATTGCACCCTTGTTCACACTCTACGCAATTCAAAACTGATGAAAAAATGGCAAAAATGAAAAAGGAGTCCCTAATTATCTGAATTGTGAAAAGAAGTTCCTGGCTTTAAAAAAAAATAAAAGGACGATTCTTATTCAAATGTAGTTGTATCTAGATTACAACATATAAAATAAAATAATTCAACTTGACAAGAAAGCTACTACAAAAGTTTATGGTAGCCATTTCAAATGATTATAATCTTTTTAAAACAATCTCGATAAGATTAAGAAATATGTAAAGATTTTTTATATAAAAATATTTGTTATATATTATTTTTATCAAATTTAAATTTTAAAAATAATTTATTTTTATAATATTAATAAAAAGTAAAATTGTGATCTTAATAATCTTTTAGGACCGCCCACGCACTCTTTGACTAGGTATAAATCATAGAAAAAATTATTTAGCATAATGATTCTTTAGATCAGGAAAGTTAAATATTCAATGAAATATTTTATATTTATTAAAAAATAATTTTAAGATTTATTAAAATAATTATTTATATAAATATTAATTCGTGAGGATTATTTTTACATTCTGTGGTTGTTATGAAATAGTTTACATATTGTAGTATTTATCTTTGGTTGTTGTGAAATAGTTTACATATTGTAGTATTTATCTGTGGTTGTTATGAAATAGTTTACATATTGTAGTATTTATCCGTGGTTGTTATGATATAGTTGAAATAAAAATATTTTTCAAATAGAAGTATTGTTTTAAAATTTTAAAAAGAAAAAAAATACTTTTTTTTTACTTTTATATTAATTAAATAGAGAAAGATTTCTTAATTCATCCTCTCTCTTATGTGTTGCATCACACACATGGAATAAAGAAGTACCCCCGACGTAGCCGAGTTGTACTCCAATGATAAAATTATATAGGTTTGAATCGTGTAGGTTCATTTTTTAGAAAATAAATTCCTCTACTTAATAAGTAGATCATTTGATATAGTTATTTAATTCCCTTTTATAAGATCTTATGGTGAGTAATAGAGACTTTCAAAGTAATGATATAATAATTAGACTTGATAATTAAGAGTTTTATGATTTAAATTTTAGTTGTGGTATGTTATAGAGAATTTTTTCTCCAGTAAAAAATGACCCTAAGAATATTAGTCATTTGGATGAGTCTCCATTAGTACTTTTCGATTTATGCCAGTGAAAAAATTTCGTAGGATTGAACCGATTATCCCAGATCCAACATTACCCAACATAATTAATCATTTTTTTAAGATGAATAATAGAGGTATTTGGATGAGCATTATTATTTTTTACCGATTATCAAAATATTTTGAGAAGTATTCCGGAGGATCCATCCAAGTGGTCAATATTTTTAGAATTATTATCTCACTGAGTTTTTTTTTTATAATATACCGCAACTAAGATTCAATCCTTAAATGTATGATTAATCACTTAAAATATTTAACCCTTAAATATTTAATTAAACACTTATATTATATTTTATATAGAGAGAATTTTGATATTTCATATACCTTATTCCGCACATTTCGTGTATATCTAAAAAAAATTGTGATATATATATTAATACTTTAATAATTAAAATTTAAAATCAAAACAACACCGTTAATTCGAACTTGATTATGTATCTAGCGAGAACTTGAGTTTGTTTATTGATTTAAAAATAATACGCTAACGAGTCGGGTTTAACTAACCTCATTTAATTTTTAAAGGAATTATTTTAAAATCAAATTCTAGTCATTCGCGAACTATAAAATTTTGTTATAAATCAAATTCAAGTTTAAGAATTAAAATTTGAATCGAACTCGAGTCGAGCTCAAGCTAAGGAAAAAATTAATTGAGTTGAGCTCGAACTTTTTTGATTACACCCTTTGTTGGATTTAATTATCTTTTAAGGTAGGCTTACATGCGATTTAAAGAC
>JBBUKS010038235.1:0-10718 GCA_038050645.1 Hedychium gardnerianum | reverse complement strand
CGGCTCGTTAACTTAATCGAACGAACTCGAACGAACTTTTTTTCGAACCGAGACCCGAATAGCTCGTGAGCGGCTTGACTCGTTTACACCCCTAACGCCAAGGTGTGTATGCAGTGTCTCAAATATTTACGATTCGATTCCTAACTATAATATCTAGTAGAATATTTTTATATAGTGGAATGACAAATATAGAATATTGAGTTATTGAGTCACTTATTGTGAGCACTGGATTTATCGATCACTGGAAAATTTTCTGAGACCGAATCAATCATCCCCAAAATTAATCCATTCGAAAGATTAAATATCTGATGCTATCTAAAACCTATATATTTAAAGAGAAATTGAGTTTGAATCTAACGAATATTCTAAAGGTCGACCTAAGTGTGCACAAGCGAATCAAGGAAGATTGTCTATCTCTAAAATTAATCGAACTTGGATTATTAAAAAAAATAATATTATCTAAAATTATTTTAATTTAATTTGATTAAAATTAAATTAGTTAAATATTATTGAAGTAATTTAAATAAAAAATGATATAATTTAAATAGTTTTGGACAAAACTGATACAATATAAAATAATTAAAATAGTTTTTAATAAGATTTTTTTTTAATAATAATTTAAATTAAAAAAATACTTTTTATCTCTTTGCGCTCATTGTGTCGCTCTCAACGTCTCAGTCTAGTATTTGAAATATAAAATTCTAGAAGGAGAAAAAAATGAGAAACCTATATATATATAGTCTCCTTAATTAATATATATGAATTTTGAATGAATTTATTTTGGTAATGTGCTTAGACTCTGTTTGTAAATGTCTTTTTTATTTTAAAAAAAAATTATAGAATTTTTTTTTACAAAGTTAATTATGTGCTGGTTTAAGTGGATATATATAGAAAATTAAATTTTATAGATAGTTCAAAAATTTTAAATTTGTAAATGATATTGATAATGATGATGATGATAATAATGATAAGTGGAATCAAGTATTGCCCCGAATAGACAACGACACTCTCTTGTGGTCATACCCATCTTCGATATCATATTCTACAGTACTCTACCGTCACATTTTGTATTCCACTACATTGTCACATTTCATCTTCGACCACCTCATGTTTTATGGCAAAGGTCACCACTCGATCTAGCATCATTGCTAATTTCATTACCCGTCCTTTTCCTACTTAGAATTCGAACTTAGTCGAGCCCTCCATGGCTTTTGGATAGGAGGATGAGGTTAGGGTAACATGTGTTCTCAATTGCACATGGCATTAACTTCATGCTAATTCTTCGTAGTTCAACTCTCTTCCCCCATGTGACACTCGTGCTTCACCTACTCATGAACAATTTAATCAAATAAGTCTAACTTTCACATTTGGAGCATGCCAAATTCATGAAAAGACAGCCAAACTCGTTGAATATTATACCTTCTCATAATGAATTAGTTTATATGTGAATAATCTTTCTTTTTAATTCATCTATTAAGTAAATTGGATGCATAACTTATATCTAGATTTATTTTGTTGTTCACCTTATATCATTCATCTCATCCCGTGTGTATCAAGTATATTTTATTTTATTTTTTCAAAATTTAAAATTTAAGATATAATATTTAAGTTATATATAGAGAGAAAGAATTTTGTTACCCTATTTACATGAGAAAGATTTTTTTAAAAAATTAGGATTTAAGATTTATGCTATAATATTTAAGATAAAGAATTTTTTTTAAAAAACTACATATAATGCACAAGATAAATACCATAAAATATAAAATAAATAAGATATCATTATTCTCTCTCTCTAACATTCATCCCACCTAAAATTCAAACACTGCACTACGTACACCCATGGAAGCTAATGTTAGGCGAAATATATATAATATTTTTATTTCAAATGTCAATTCTAGTTTGTTGGAATCACAGACTAACAATTAAATAGTAAAAATTGTGAGTCAAACTACAAGAATATTTTATATATATAGTTGTTGAAGTAACTCGTACTTTGTCGCACATGTATAATTGGAAAAAAAATTAGTTGATCATGCAAGAGCAATGAAGTGATGATTTGTATAGATTACCTTACATTACTTACAACTAGGACAAAGAATCCAACAAATAATACATTGTGTGCCCCACCAAATATTGTCTTAATTAGTGGAAGAGGGGCACTTCATGCTCCACCACAAAAGTCCTTCTCAAGAACAGCAAGGAAAAGTAAGAATGCATACTTGTCCACTTTCCAATTCCAATAATACACGTCAATATCATGGAGTCATAGTATTACACCAATAATTTACACTTATATTTATTCATATCTAATTTATTTATTTATTTATTTATTTAATTTTGTTTATATTGAACAAACATGAATTTTTAATTTACTTACAACCATAATATGACGACAAATAACGAATGAGAGAGGAAACTAACTGACAAAGAAAGGTGGCAAAAATTCGATTGAATGAGAGTCGGAGAGATTGAGACGCAGGTGTTCAGCCCAAATTTGCAGGGCAGTGGATCAATGGAGTCTGTTTCTTCCCTGAAGAGGAGGGAAATGGTCTCTTTCAGCTTCACTTTATGAATGGAGCTGAAGAGAAGCTTTGGATGATGAGAACAAGGAGACAAACATGGACCATATATGTTGAGCTTATCATCTAGGCCATATATGTCGGGGAATTGAGTTCTCAACCGGTTCAATCGGCAACGCTAAGTTTTGTTCGGCTTGTGTCCGTGCCTCGAGTTGAAGTAATGAAGCCAAACTGTAATCTTTGTTTGCTTTCTTTCTTGCATTCTCTAGGTTGAGCTTTAGGCAGTGTCTCAAAGCTCGGAGGTGATCGATTTGCTTGACTGATTTAGTCGTTGGTTAAACTATATAAGAACCTACTACAATTAATACATTTGAGGATAAATCCATTTCAGCCTTAACTGGAATGAGGCTATGAATAATGTTACATCAAATATATGCAGCCATGTAGAATACTTCTATATCCTTGATCGATAAGGTCATTCCATCTCGATGCAGCAAGCAATTTATCTCCCAGAGCTGTTGTAGCAAGTATGTTTTCGTTGCAGTCTTTGGGACCGTCTGCTCATCTTCAACTCCGATCATTAACAGTTCAAGTTTCTAGTCAATCCGTTCAAGGTTATATTTCACGATCCCCTCGAGGGAGTTTCTGAACTCGCTCTCGGGAAGGCACTCCAGGTTTTTGATTGCGATTTCAGCTTTCTGTTTTGCTAGCTCTCGTGCCATACCGAGCCCACCACTTTGATGAATCAACTCGATCGCGGTGTCGAATGAACCATCTTTGCTGAACTCAGAGTCGATGATTTCTCTTAGTGTAGGCTCCTTTTCCAGGGCAAAAATAACCGGGGCGGTCAAAATCCCCTTTGATAAGTCACTGCAAGCAGGTTTCCCTAGCTGTTCCGTTGATTGGGTGAAATCCAAAATGTCATCAACTACCTGGAATGAGAGACCGAGGTTCTTCCCGAATTCATACATTCGTTCGCCTATACTAGTGTCAACACGGCTGAATATCGAAGCAGACTTGGAGCTTGCTGCGACTAGAGAGGCGGTCTTGTAGTAGCTCTTGAGTAGGTAGTCTTCAAGAGTTGCATCGCAGTTGAAGAGGCTCGATGCTTGTTTTATTTCACCGCTCGCGAAGTCCTTGATAACCTATCGCAATGCAAAAGCTTTACAAAATAACACGATAACGTTTACGATATTACAATTATGAAACAAGAAAAGTAACAAACAAACCTGACTAATGAGCTTTATTACTTCGATGTTTTCGAGATTTGCAAGGTACCACGAAGATTGTGCAAACATGAAATCTCCTGCCAGGACAGCCACTCGGGTCCCATAAATTTGATGAACCGTTTCTTTCCCTGAAAGTATTCACTCCCTAGAAATCAGAGACTTGTAACAAAATATGATTCAAAATAATGCTGCAAGCAAAGGCTCAAACCAAATTGCAGGTTTAAGTCGATATTTTGGCGATGTCAATCACAAACAAATCTTTTGTGTAATTGTCTGATATGTACCTCTTCGAATCCCGCTGTCATCTATGACATCGTCGTGTATTAGACTTGCAGTATGAATCATCTCTATTATCTCCGCCAAACGTTGATGTTGGATAGTAAGTTCCCTGTTTAAATTTAGCGAGTTTTTCCATAGTGTCACTTTCTCTATCAACAAACAGTTAGACCATACAACAAATGAAACAGCTTACTTCAAGCCTGATATTTGAGCAGTTGCCCTTGAAACTAGGAAGACCAGAGCCGGTCGAAGCCTCTTTCCCCCAGCACCAAATATTTGTTCCGCTACAGATACTAAAACTGGATTTTCTGCACCGATGAGCTACAAAAGGCTAAAGTTTAAGGTCTATATATATATTATACAATAGTCAAATTGGGCTAAACTAGAATAGGATGACATTATGAAAAACTACAAGCCAAAATTCTATAAGATTAATGTGGGCAGGGCCATGATGAGCAAGCAAATAAGGGAGAGGGGAAAATAACAATAGGACGAGCCAAGATTCGAACTCATAACCTGAAATATGATAACAATTTTAAGATTTTTAATTCAATAACTACTAATTCCAAAAGATTACAGCATGTCTACTAACCAACAATTACTTGGTCCAGTGGTAAGCAACTTAGATTTGGAGCCCTTTCTACAAATGCGTGGAGTTTAAATCCGTATAACTTTATTGCTCTTGTTCTGAATGGGAATAGTCTCACATCTAATGTGGTGTGGAAACACCTCACGATCAAGAGCAAAAAGAGAAATATGTCTATTTGAGGGGAAGAGAACCAAAGTAAATGGAAAGGAAAAGGGAATGCAATCAATTACCTTATCTACTTTGATAGGAGAAAAAAAAGTAAGTTTGGGCTCATTTCTCCACTTCAGTTCTATCAAAAAGTGAATGAAAGAGAGGAAAAGTATTGAAAACACTGGTTTAACCCAACGGGAATGTAGAAAAAGGGGCCAATTTTGTCATTTTCTCTCTTTTTTTTTTCTTTTTTCCTCGCCTTTGAAGTAGACAAATCAAAGGAAACTCTTCTCCCCTTCATTCACTCCTCCCTTCCTCATCACTGTTCCTTTCTTTCCTCTCTTCGTCAACTCAAGTAGACACACTTGTAAACTATTGTAAACCCAATTTATAGATTTATGGATTAATAATCATATGATGCATATGTTGAAATGAAATTAATAGGAATTATTTATAGTAATTGCAGACTCGAGTTTTAGATTGAGAAGACAAAATCTAATACAAATTTTGTACAGATAAGCTTATATGGATAAAATCTTGTTTGAATTACCAAAAAAGGGTGAAGGATCTACCAATTCTCTAGAAGAAGCTCATAAAGAGAAGTATCTTAGAAATATGAAAAATATCACAACATAGTAGTTATATAAAGAAAATATGTCATACTAAAACTATGAATATTGTACATGGATTTTGAAGGTATCCAGAGTCTCTTATATGTAAATAAAATATCTGATACATGTTCTAGGAATGTTCATAATGTTGAGAATTAATTGAAAATTATCACATGGAAATGACCTTAAATTGATAGTATTAAAATAAATCATCCAAGTTAACCAAAAGTTATTTTAACCAGGAAGGAGAATAATCCAGTTAAATATTAACAATGGAAAAAAAAAAGAGCCACTATGAATAATGCACACTGTATGTATAAAACTGGAATATTGTTTTGCTCAATAAGTTTCATGCCAAGGTCATGAATATAAAGATGTTTATCAATCATTCTGACTTATACATATGACAACTAGCAAAGTTGCCAACGAAATTTAGACAAAGAAACCGCTAACTAATTTTCTTCAACATCCGAACTGATTCTTACACATCTCAGGGAGCTAAGCACATATATTTGCATTGAGCAGATGTATTCCTGATTTAAGATGCAAATACAATTCAAGTAACACTTCTAGAAGCTAATGTTGGACGATCAGCTAATGATATCAAATTTGCAAATTCACACTCAAGAAAATACATGGCTAATGACGAAGTTTATGCCAGAAAGTCCAGCTAAAACCTCTTAGGTTGCACATATCCACGTTGAACAAGACTAAAAGCTACAGTGCTATCAATCAATCTTGTTCTCCAGCAAAAAAATAAAAAAACATATTGTTTATGCTTATTTCCTAATAGAAGAATGAAGGTTGGTCCGCTGATGGTCAGTGAGGCAGATGGCTTGATGACCAGATTCTGGTGCGTAAGACAAGATAATGCATTTTAGTCTTTCAAAAGCAATATAATGCATATTTGAGCTAAAAGGATAAGGTAACAGTAGATTCATCCTTCACAGATTTTTTTTCCTTTAAAAAAGAGAATAAACCAAAATCACATAAATGATCTAAGTTACTTAGTTAACAGTATCTATTTTCAAGACTCAAGAGGCAGAATTTCAAGAATAACAAATACAAATTAGTTCTTCTATCGCAAATCTTTAGATCGCAATCAACAAACAAGGTTAACATATGGATCACACGTTAATTTTCAATTTATTTACATTGGAAGCAGTTCAAAATGGTTGCTCATAAAAAAATTGGCAAATATTTGCTGTTTCTGAAAATGATTGCACCACTACCAGTCAAAATTTCCAATAACATTTCTTTAAAATGTGGCAAATCGCAGTTGCAGGATTTATTTTTTTTAAAAAAAAGCGAAATTCGTAATACTCACTGCTTTTAGGTTCTCATTTAGCCTCTTTATGTCACCAGAAACCACTTCTAGCAAAGAAGAAACTTGGATAGAGCCACTGCTAGACACCACAGGCTTCACGCTCGTGGCCACGCCGCCGCTTTGAACATCTACTACAAGCTCAAGCACGATCACAAGATCAAGGAAAACTCTAACCAGCATCAAGTAGAATCGAAATCAACCGAGCTAACGCATAAAGATACCATCTTGGGTCGTTGAGACTGTACATCGAGCACCTAGGCTGCGTGCCGATCTCGACCTCCACAGAGGTCGCGCGCGCGGCCGTCTCAAGCAGCCACTCTGACTAAGATCCACGCTTGGGAAGGTCAGTGACAGCATCCTTCAATGAGCCCAACAAAATTCAAAATTTCTCCGAATCCGAGCGCAAAGATGGCAACTTTGGCGGCAACGAGACTTCCTCGAGGCGAGATAACCGATGCTTGCGATAAAGATTGTGGAAAAAATGGGAAGTCAAAGGGTTTTGCTCTCCAAGCGAACGACGGCACTTCATTGCAGTAGAGGTGGATTCATGAGATCCACTAGAGCTTTTCTGTGAACCGGGATCCTTCTTATCGCCTTGATTCGGCGAGGAAGCAGAGGCGTCGTGGCGAGGATTCTTGCGCTCTATGAACGGTGGATGTCGAGAGAATCTATGGTTGGAAATTCACGAGAACAGCGTGGTCGATGCCAAAGGAATCAAGGACGTTAGCTTTGCGTATCTTGAAACGTTAGCGATCTCTCTCTCTCTCTCTCTCTTGCACAGTGTGACGTTTTTTTGCTTAAAAAAGAAAAAAAAATGAAGATAAGAAAAACCACCCTAAAATAAAAATATAGATTATGACTCGCTTACCCAAGTCTCCTCATTTCACTATCAATTTCACATCCAGATGGAGGAGTAAATCATACTGATTAAACAATCTCTTGTGGTAAATGTCTTGACAATCATCTATTTAATGGTTTCTATTTCCTTTAAAAGATCTTGTTTCGGAATAATAGTGTGATAGTTAAGTCCTCCAATAAATAATCAAAAAGTTTAAAATTTAAATTTCAACTACGACGTATTGTATGAAATTTTTTCTCCAATTAAAAACGAGCCTTAGAATACTGGTCATTTGGATGGGTCTCTATTAGCGCTTCCTGATTTATCCTGATGGCCGGTGGAAAACTTTCGTGAGATCAGATCAATCATCCCAGATTCGATATTATTCGATCTGATTAATTATTTTTTTTTATTTAAAAAATCTTATTAATTAAAATTAAGATATACCTTGAGACACTCTCTCTCTAAAACTTGTAGAGAAGCTAATAAATACACAACAACCAATTTAGATTTCTTAATTTTCAAGTTAGAAAAACTAAAAATTACAAACAATTTTTTTACAAAATATTAAGAAAGAAATAAGGTATACTATAAATTAGTAATAATAAATTCTAATTTCATTATAAAAATACAAGACTCGAGATAAATCAAATAAGAAACAAAAAATATGTCATGCATGTTAAATAATTATTAAATTTTAAAATAATTCAAAGATCTATTTTTAAGCACAGAAGTCCGATCTTTATAATAAATAAAAGAACAGAATAAAAATATAATTAATTAAGAATATTTTTTAATTATAAAAAATTAAATGATAATTATCGTTATAAAATACCTAAGAATATTTTTTAATTATAAAAGATTAAATGATAATTATCAAGAAGATAGTTATAAAATACCTCACCATCTATTTAATAAAATATAAAACTCCAAATAATATTTAAAATTTGATATGAAATCAGAATTTTGATGAAATCAAAATTTTGATAAATTATAATACATTCTGATTCTATTGAATGGACAGTCTTCTTATGTTTAAATGAATATTTTGAATGGTTAGTAATATCATTCAGATTTAAGGAACACCTCAAATCTTTTAAAGAAAGATGGATGATGTATTTAGAAATGTCTCTATGTTTATCTATGTATACATTGATGTATTAATATTTTCTAAAATTTATTTACATGCTATTTTTAAACTATTCGAAAATATGATTTAGTAGTTTTTCGAAAAAAATGAAATTAACCATCAAGCACATCAAATTTCTAGGAACAACGATGGAATAAGTAAGAACTATATATTTTTAAATTAATCTAGGTATCTTAGTTTTCTGGCGAACTAATCTTGGCGTGGATGATTTTTATCTAATTTGTTGATCGGATAAATTTGGAAGTATAAATGAATTCTCATTTGGTGGTCTATATCATCAATAATTCGAGTATTGTGAATATTTGATATATCCTATGAAAGAATCGGATCCTTGCTACATGAATTAATCATTTTAATGGTAAAAAGATAAAACTGTCACTTCGACGATTTTTTCAGGATGATCCTTTACTATTTGGAAAGGAAATAAATCATAAATGACTATTAACTTTTGAACAATAATCTTTATATATAAAAAAAAAACTAACAAATATTGCACTGTCGTTGTGTTAAGTCCGGAGCAAATTATCGATATTATAACATCTATAATTCGTCATCGTTATAATATATTGACCAGGTTGATTAGGAACGAAATATTCGTATTAATCAGTTATGAATTATAGCCGATATATAGTATTGTTAGTCATAATCGTTCCTGTTGTCGTAGCCATGCCAACTTTAAAAATAAAGATATTTTTTAAAATAAAAATGTGCCGAAATCTATGGAATATTATTTTAATATTAAATAAAAAAGTACTGTTTTGACAATTCCAATAAAAACAATCGTTTCCCCCTCCTTTTCTTTCTCATTTTATCTTTCTAAAATTTAAATGTCTAAAAAATATGTTTTGTATTCTTTGAGAAGAAAATATGAAAATAAGTTATTTAAGTAAAAAAAAATTAGATATGAAAATTGAAAGGACTTTCTTTTATCAAAATTGATATTATCAAATTAAGCACAAGTTATTTTTTAATTAGTTTTTTTAATTATCAAGTCAAAGTAACACATATAGAAATTTTAATTCTTAGAAATTTATTTATGTCCTTAATTTGAACTTGAACTTATTTCTATTAAATCTGTAGAATTACGGATCAAAAAGAAATTCTAAAAATATTTGGAACAAAATGATATTTTCTCACTGGCTTAAATTATCAATCCGAATTTATTCATGTTAAATTCATAAAATTATGGATGGGTATAAAAAAAAAAGAGCGTCGTTTTTTTTGTCTGAAGCATCTCAAGAATGTCTCTTTTTTATTTTTATGAAAAAAAGTCTCCCACCCCAACTTCCTCTGTAAAATGATACAATCACCATAAGCAGGATGTATTTGATTTAAGATTATTATAGATAATTTTAATTATTATCAATAAAAATTTATTTGATTTAAATAATAAATAATTTTCAGTAATAAAACATACTTGCCGCGTTAGTAAATGAATAATATAATTTGGAATCAGATACTTTGAAAGTGTAAGATTTTTCACAAAATCTTTCATTTTTTTTTGGTCCTCTTCGTTCCCCATTTCCCCCTCTCTCATCGCGAAGACAGCTCCCACCACGTTCCCGCCCACTACTTGCCCATGTCCATTGGCAAAAAAGATGGAGAGGCTAGCGGCGGCGGTGGCGAGAGGAAAGATCCCACTAATGACAGGATCTCGAAGTGACCCTACAGCGTCACGATCCCTCCAGCGCCCGACGACGACAATGGTTGCCGGAACGTCACGTTGGTAACGACCATGTTGTTGCTGAGGACTCACACTCTCCTCTGTCGATGGTGGGCGCAGGTGGCGAGAAGCGGAGGAAGAGGAGGGGAGGTGGAAAGCGCTATGACGAAAGGAGTGGATTGTGACGACGAGGGATGGGAGGAAGGAGCAAAGGTGCGGGATGAGAAGGAAAGCATACGGTGGATTGCACTACAAGAAAAATCAGGATTATCGACAGAATATTCCATCGGTATTCCGTCGGTAGAAATATGTACCGACGGAATTACGACGACATTTGGTCAGTCGATGTATATCTCTTCTTAG
>JBBUKS010038224.1:0-10718 GCA_038050645.1 Hedychium gardnerianum | reverse complement strand
AATACCTTGAAAGTTGAAGAAACAACCAATATTATATTTGATGAAGAAAATAATTCCAATCAACCTAACCAAATTAAGGAACAAAATGTTAGAAATCTAGAAGACTATAAAATTAGACTTGAATCAAACACAAATGAACTAGAAGAACCAAGTGTTAATCCTAACATAAGAGCACCTAGGTCAAGATCTCTAATCATTTAGTTGACAAAATTTTGGGTGATCCAAATCTAGGAGTTTGAACTCAATCCTCTTATAGAAATTTAAGTCAAATAGCCCTAACATTAAAATTGAACCTAAAACCATAGAAGAAGCCCAACCTAACCTTGATTGGTTCATAACAATGCAAGAAAAATTAGCCGAGTTTGAAAGAAACCAAGTTAGGGACCTAATACCTATACCAAAAGACAAATCAATTATTGACACCAAATGAGCCTTTAGGAATAAATTAGATTGTTAGAAATAAAGCCCGTTTAGTAGCCAAGGGATTCAGTCAAGTAGAAAGACTAGATTATGACAAAACCTATGTACCTGTAGCTAGACTTGAATCAATTAGGATGCTACTAGCCTACACAGTTCATAAGGGATTCAAGTTGTATCAAATGGATGTCAAATATGCATTTCTTAATAGATTCATTAAGGAAGAAGTTTATATAAGTCAGCCACTAGGATTTGAGCATCTAGACCACCCAAACCATGCCTTTAGAATAAAGAAATCCCTATATGTATTAAAACAAGCACCTAAGGCTTGGTGTGAAAGGTTGTCAACCTATTTAATATCTAAAGGGTTTAACTAAGGACAAATTGACTTAACCCTATTCATTAAAACCCTAGAAAAAAATATTTTTATAGCCCAAATCTATGTAGATGACATAATCTTTGGTTCAACCAACTCAATTTTTTTAAAAGAATTCATTACTTTAATGGAAAGTGAGTTTGAATGAGTCTAGTAGAAGAATTAAATTCTTTTTAGGCTTACAAATAAAACAAACCAAAGATGGTAACTATATTTTTCAAAATAAATATGCTAAGGAATTGATTAAAAAAAATTGAATGGAAAACGCTAAACAAATTAATACACCAATGATAATACATGTAAAAATTGATAATGATCTAGAAGAAAAACTAGTTGACTTAAAATATTACAGGAGTGCAATAAGTAACCTATTATACCTAACTGCAATCGATCTAATATTTTATTTATAGTTGGTATGTATACTAGGTATTAATCATGAGCAATAGAATCACACTTAACAATTGTAAAAAGAATCTTTAGGTACATTAAAGGAGCCCAAAATGTAGGAATATGGTACCCTAGGACAAACAATTTTGAATTAGTAGGGTACTCTAACTCAGATTACGTTGGGTGCAAACTAGACAAAAAAAGTACAAGTGATAGTTGTCAATTTTTAGGTCAATGTCTAGTAAGTTGGTGTAGTAGGAAACAACATTGTGTTGTCTTATCCACTACTTAAGTAGAGTACATAGCAATGGGGGAATATATAGCTCAACTACAATGGATGATGCATACACTAAATGATTTCCAATTAAATTACAAAAACACTAAAGTACTAATTGATAAAATAAGTTCAATCAATTTAACTTAAAATCCAATACACCATTCAAGAACTAAATACATAGAAGTGAAACACCACTTTATAAGGGACCATGTAGCTAGGGGTGACATTGTACTTGACTATGTAAGTTTAAGTCAAACCTAGCAGACATCTTCACTAAACCCTTACCTGAGACTGAATTTAGCACACTCAGAAGACAACTAGGAATGTGCTTAGTAGAATAGGATCTTTAGAAATTATTTTGTTTTTTCAAAACCTATGTTTTACAAACTCATATTTTTCAAAACCTATGTATTTCAAAATTATATGTTTTTCAAACTTATATATATTTTTAAAAACCCCTATGTATTTTCTTTTGAATGTACTTAGCCTAGAACTTAACGTAGAAAGCATAAACATATCAATTTAGGCAGTCAGCATCTCACAAGCACATTAGGATTACCTTGCTTGTGTATTGAGCTACCTAGAATAGTGTGAGATGCTTAGAATCAAACATGAATTTCAGATGCTTATGTCAGTGCATCATCATAAATCTAGGATAAAAATATAAATTTAAAATTAATCAAGTTGAGTGATCCTTCATTGTAAACGACTAGCTGGAAACTTGCACTTAACTTGACTAACTTAGTGAATTATTTTGTCTTATGATAGTAAGCTAGTAACAAAAGTTAGATATTTTAAAGACAATTTTATAGATGATTTATTTTCAAATTTTATTTTTCATTAAAACATGCATTTCAGTTCATTATTATGCATGTTTGGACTATAGGATTTTTGCTTATTTTTCAAATTGCTTAATTTTATTGCAAGCTTTAAGTATTTATTCAATAGCAATATTTCTTCAAGTTTTTATGTTGCTCTCTTTTGGTTTTTGATGTATGTCAAAGGGGGAGAAGATAGGTTAAAATTAAAGTTTAAATAATTTTCAAAAACCCCCAAACGTTAATTTCAGGGGGAGAGATTAGGTTAAGGTGGAGTGTTTTTGAAAATCTTTTGTATATGTTTTTCTTAACTTTTGAACCAAGTTATCATAATAAAAAAGGGAGAGATTGTTGGAGCAGATAGCACCAGATAATTGAACCTAGATTTTGATATTTGCAAAGATTCAAAATTAAACTTATTTGTGATCTAACGAGGTTGATCAGGTGTGCAGGTAGCTTAACCATAAAGTCCTAGTAAGACTAGACAAGTGAAATTTCTAGTGAGACTAGGCAAGGGAAAGACCTTGGAGGTCAATTAGACGGGATACTATGGCTTCCAACTGCCTAGTAGGTCAGTTAGATCGGAAACTAGGCAGCTAGTAGCCCGAGTAGGTCAGTTGCACCGGATACTAGATAGAAGACTTTGCATATAGAGGATATCAGGTGGGAAGTCTAGACGGGTCAGTAGACTGGACGACTAGTAGGTCGATGGGTCAATGAGGACTGGACATCAAAAGGAAGTCCTAGGGGTTTGAGGATTGGATGTTAAGAAGGAAGTCCAAACAAATCTGGAGGACTGAATATTTGGCAAGTCAAGGAAACTCTCCTAAGTGGAGAAATTCTTCCGAAAGGAAGAATGGTGAGGATGCGTTCTCATTGAGAGAATAGTAGGCGTTGATCCGATCGAAGGGTTTCACCAGAAATCCTAAGTCGAGATCGGGACAAGTGGAACTATCCAATTTATTCATATTATATTATTATGCTAAATTTGTGGTGCAGGAAATTGAGATCGGTAAAGTGGTCGGAACCAATGTACTTCGAGCAACCGGATAAGACATAGGCCACTGGAGGTCCGGATGACTTGAAGGTATCCAGGTGACCGGAGGTCCGAGCGACTGAACATGATTCAGGCACCCGAAAGAGGATAAAGTCACGATGGAGTTGAATCAGATGAGGCCAAGCTAGGGTCCCTCAAAGGCTATAAGGGTGACCGGAAATGATTATAAAAGAAGCTGCGGATAGCAACCTCAAAACAACACTTGCGATCAACTCTTCTATCATCCTCTTGCTCCCGCATCGCTCTAGAAACGCTGATGCTATGTCGGGATATTATTTTGACAAATACGCCTTACTTCGAGTTTGTTTTTTTCTGTATACTTAATCGTCTTTTCGTACTTGCATTTGCTAGGAACGTTTAACTTGTTACTGTCCCTCTTCTTTTGTAAAAGATGAACTTTTGACACTGAATCGTTATTCGGAGGAGAAAATTTTTAGTAGATTATCCATCGGAAGCGGTCAACGACTGTGAGCCTTGGACTAGCAGCAAGGCTATGAACCAAGTAAAAATAAACATGTTGCTTTGATTGTGTTTTGTTCCCGCTGCGTATTTAAAAAAATATTAAAAAAAGTGACACGTGTTATTCACCCCCTCCCCCTCTAGTACTCTTTTCGATTCTACAAAATTTTAGTAACATAATCAAACAAAGATATCGACTGCCAAAATCTTGGTTAGTAGTTTTGATGATAAAAAAATATAGGTTTACCAACAAAAAACTATACTCAGTAGTTTGTTTGATTATGTTTATAAATACTTTATATAAAACTATAATATTTTCTCTCATGTTTCTTCTGCTCCATTCTCTCATGTCGTTTCTTCTCTCTTTATCAGTTTGTTTTATTTCTATTTGTTGTTATTATTTGTTTATCTTTTCTCTACATAGCAAGTTTAGTAGGAATCGAACAATTAGTGAAAGATGCTATTCACCCCTTCCTCTCTAGTGAACAAATTGATTTGAAGAGTAGTCGGTTAGAACTTATTGCCCAATAAAAGCTTATATGATCACAAAATCAATCAATTTGAAAAAGGAGCAATTGACTAGAGTACTCATGCAAAATAATAGACTGAAGATTGTTTGAAAACAACTTAAAGCTATAAATAAACAAACAAGGGGAGCTTACCAAGGCTAGCGGAAAGGATTGAAAAAGACAAGAGAAAGTATTCCATTTTCAAGATTGCTTCTTTGGTTTTGTTTAGTCTTATTGTTATTTTATTTATAAGTTTAATAGTTTTGTTGCTTCATTGTAAGAGTTATCTTCACCTCTAGGAAGGAGATAGTGGGATCCGGAAGGTAAGTCTCTTTACAAATCATACATCATGGATTAAGAGCTTAGGAGTTCTAAAACCACATAAAAGTGTATTATAAGTTGTGCTTATTCTTTTTTGTTGCATTTATGTTTCCATTGCTCAACTAACAATTAACCAAGATTGCACTTGAGTTAAGATTGTTTAATTTTAGGTTACAACTATTCACCACCCCCTCCCCTAGCTGCTACATCAATCATACACTCGTACTTACCTACAATGTGTGATGATTTAGTCATGTTCTCAACCCTTCTTATTCTCTTAGACTCATTTATTTCCAAAGAGATATTAAAAATTGAGTTTGCAAATTAGGACTAGAATAAGAAATGTTTACCGTATATATATATATTTTTGAGTTCCCCGATTGAGCTTCCTTCTTTTTTTTCTTTTTAATTTTCTGATAGAATTTGTTGCTCTTCTTTCGTTTCTCCTTAATTTTTTCCTATCTTGTCTTCCCCCTTATCTACAAATTCAAAATACTTCCTTCCCTCTTTTACCTATATATACTCTTTTATAATGACCCTTCTTTATGATACTTGAAGTGACTATGTTATCCTTTTATTTGGCATAACAACTTGAAAGGGAGTCTTCCTTAGTTTTAATTCAATCTTCACGATCTTTTTTTTTTCTTCCTTTTTTAAGCATCTCCTTTGCACGAGGACACTTATTTTTTAGAGCCCTTTTGCATCTAAAATACATTATATGATATTTATTTATTTATTTTAGTAATTTAGGTATTCAATTTTTTAATCGATTAATTTTAAAGATGATCGATCCGATTTTATATAATTTTTTTATCGATCACCAGGATAAATTAGGAAGCGATAATAGAGACTGATCTAAATGATCAGTATTTTTAGACCCGCTTTTCATTAAAACAAAAATTTTCTATAATACGCCGTAATTAAAATTCAAACTTATATCATTTAATTATTTATTGAAGAACTTAATCATTACACTATCATTATCCAAAGACTATTTATTCGTCTTTTTACCATCGCATGTTGAGGCCAATGAATTCAAAAGAGGATGATTTTTTCCTATATTTTCTTTGATGTGGATTGAGCCCTTGACATTGTCAAGGGTTCATTCTCCAATGATGGTGGCTCCTCGGACTTGAATTTATGTTCCTTGATTTGTGCTTGCGAGGAGATATTGTGCAAGTCAACCACTTTTCTTCATAAATCCCTCGCATTTGTTTACTCATTGATCTTACTTAAAATATCACCTAATAGTACCTCCCATAGTTGACTGGCTTTTGATTCACGTAAGATCGATTTAAGGTCAAGATCAAATCGTTGAATTACACGATGTTATTAAAAATCTTTAAAATTTCATGGTACATGATTAATAATTAGAAAATAAAAATAAAAAGTCATTTACATATAAATAGATTAATAATTTTACATATACATGCAACCGTCGACACTCGACACCACAAATGATATTATTACACGTACATATTTAAATTAACTAATAGTTTAATTATCATTCTAGCACAGTAGTACTCAATAATTTTTATATTTTCATATAACAAAATGAAAGTGTATAAAATTTTTACTAACACAATAATAATAATAATCACATTCAACCTCAAGAATATTCCCTTAGTTCACAAGATGACCTTGTTTAAAGGCCAACAAAGCAACTACGGTAGCTTAATGTAAGTTATTGAATCCTTTGATTCGAACATGAACACTGAAAATAATCTTCTAAAGAATTATTGATTCCGTAGAATATAAGACAATAGGCATCCAAAAACTCATCATTTTGGGGAAAAGAAACGACATAATATTATTGATCAAAAACTAACTAAAAAAATTAAATAAATGTTTAAATAGTCTCAAAACTCCAATGCTAACTATACAAAAGACGAAAATGACTTAAATTATAAAATAGTCCATAAGATATTAAAAATGATTAAAAATCTTCCAGACCTCTGAAAAAACTTTAAACAATATTTTTTTGGATCTGAAATCAGGTCGTTACGTGTTCCACCCAATAATCAATTATAGATCTTTGAATAAGCTTCAATTTAATATATTATAAGCATGATTCAACTTGAGTCAAAAGTTATGATCTCTCAAAATTTCTAATAAAAAATAATCCTACCTATCCTTTTCCAATCTTGTACCGATCCTGTTCTGATCCCATTATAAAAAATAATCATGCACGATCCAAGAGCAATTTGATACTTCCGGATTGGAGGATCGTGTGATTCTATAATTGATTTTGTAAACTATGATATCCCTTATGATATTTGTACCTTTTTCATTATATATCCTTTAAGGCTTCAATTTCTCCGGTGTCCATTTGCTTCTTTTAATGATTTTTCCTCATTTTCTCTTTTGGCACTCGATAAATCCTCCATTTAATTAATGTGAGAGCCATTACAAAAATCATTTCTGAAGTAAATCTTTGCTTCCCTCTTACAAATGCTAAGATCCCTCCCTCCCATCGCATGCCCCGTCGAAGTCCAATAGTGAGAAATGTGCTTTGATCATTGCTCTATCGATAATATGTTCTTTAGAAGCAGCCTTCTCTGAATGCAAGGTGTTACGGTTAATAAGTCTAGGTTTGATTCTTAATTGATGCAAAATGTCTCACTGATTTTTTCAATCCTTTTTTGCATGCACTATTATTATTAAATAAAGTTTTTCATAATTTATCTCTCTTTTAAATAGTAAAAAATCACTCTAAAGAGATCATTGATATGACGATTTCATCGGTTTGCGGCCAATTACATGTATTGCTCAATAAATACATGTAAACTACAAATCAACAATTATATCTTTTCTTGCACATGTGCAAGGACAAATGCGCTTATTAGTTTGTATGTTATGCATGTGTGTTTTTGTTTGTGTCAAGAGTATAAGAAGCAGTAATAAAAAAAGTAATACAATGCTAATAGTAGATTCTATATAATTCAGACCTCTTCTCCAGGTCTTCGCATGCCCAAGCCTCCATGCTTTAGGTCATCAACCTCCACATCATTCAAAATGATGTTGCCCAAAGCTTTATGATCTAGGTTTTTGCATTCCCAAACGTCTCACCTCCTACTCTTCACATGTCCAAAGGCCTCTTCTCCTAGTCTCCACATGCTCAAAGACCTTGCCTGCATGTCTCCAACTACTTGCCCAAAGACATGACTCATTCCATTGAGTCACAAGATTCAATAGATCCATGTGCAACCTACCAATTCGCAACAAACTCGATGCACACATATTAGTACCAAAAGAAACCCAACTTAGATTGTTTACCAAACACATCTGATGCAGTGGAGTCCTACGTGTCCTATAAAATAAAAAATCTTGCTAAACTGTCAATTAAAGTCAAGGTCAGGTGGAGGCTATGTAAGAGAAGGTCAAATCCAACACAGAGGGAACTCAAGGTGAACCCAGGTTAAACCTAGTGGACACGATGCATTCATTTCACTCCATCCCAATCTTAGCAATAGTTTCAGCAACAGGCTCCATATCAGTCTTGGTGACTCTCTCAGCACCAGACTGCCTATCAGTCTCGATAACTCTCTTAGCAGCAGACTCCCTATCAATATCGGCAATAGTCTCGGTGACTCTCTCAGTAGCAAACTCCCTATCAGTCTCGACAACTATCTCAGCAATAGACTCCATATCAATCTCGGTGACTCTCTTAACAACAGACTCAATATTAGTCTCGGTGACTCTCTCAGCAATAGACTCCTTATTAGTCTCAGCGATAGTCTCAGTGACACTGTCTCTGCAGCAGACTCCCTCTTAGTCTCGGCAACAGTATCGATGACTCTCTCAACAATAGACTCCCTATCAGTCTCAACAACTATCTCAACAATAGTCTCCGCAACAGACTCCATATCAGTCTCGGCGACAGTCTCGGTGATTTTCTCAGTAGCAGACTCTCTATCGCTCTCGGCAATTGTCTCAGTAATAGTCTTAGCAGACACCATATCAGTCTCGGTGACAGTCTCGATAACTCTCTCAACAGTAAACACCCTATCGGTCTCGGCAACAGTTGTTGGATCGTAAGAAACAAGAGAAGGGGGAGGGTGAATCTCATTTGTTTAAAATATTTTCTTTACATGTCAATTAAAGTGGTAGCGGAATAATAAAAGAAAACACGAAATACACAATCTCCTTTTACTTGGTTTGTAGTTCGACGACTATTACTCCAAGGACGATGACCTTGGACGCTTCCGATGGGCAATCTAATATAGTTCTTCTCTCCGAAAAACTTTTAGAGAAGAAGCAGATTCGTACACGAATGAATAATAGTGAAATATGCAAGTATAAAATATACCGACAACAAGTAAGTGAAACGAATAGCAGGTTGTTGGAAGCTTCTTAGCGTCATAGTAGATGTAGCTTGCACGAGCAGTAGCAGCAGAGACGAAGTAGTGAGTGTGATCGAAGATTAATGAAATCGGTTATGTCCTCGGCTCGAAGCCCGAAGGTCTTCTTTTATAGGTGACGTTCAGTCGACTAATCCCTCGTTCCATCAATGGAACCTCCTATCGGTCGACTGAACCCCGCGCCTTTTCTTCTTTGCTTTGATTCGATCCGTCCGATCTCGTAAATCACGCTTGTTCGGTCGACTGATCTAGCTGATCCGTCGACGGAACCTGATGTTTACCTTTTCTGCATTAATTCGATCTGATCTCTGTCGTTACCAAAATTGGATTGATAGAATGATCCAGCTAATCCATCGACTGATCCCAGTATTTTTCCAAGTTTACAAACTCTGATCGATACTATGCCACGCTGGCCTGATCAATCGACGGAACCCCCCATTCGGTCGATCAAACCTAAGGTCAACTGAGAAATTTGTTTACTTCTAAAACAAAGTTAGCACAGACAATATAATAATAGGTGTCCTGCAAAACAAAGTTAGAGATGTCACGCCCCGAAAGTACACAAGCCCATAGATACAGACAATACTCTCTAGTGACAATCTTCGATACAACTTGGTATGAGTCCACAAAACTCAAATCAAAACACAACCACGTAGTGTAATATGACTATAATACTCTACCAGGGTAATCACAACCACGCAGTATATATATGAATATAATATCCTACCCGGGTATTCACAATCACGCAATGTATATGAATATAATATCCTACTCGGGTATTCACAACTACGCAGTGTATATGTCACGTCCCGAGAGTATACTTATCCGTTGAAAAACGGACAATACTCCCCTTGTAACAATCACAGTTTTGGTTACACAACCACAACACAAATACAAATATATCATACCCTACCCGGGTAATCACAACCACGTAGTGTATATATAGATATAATACCATACCAAGGTATTCACAACCATGTAGTGCAAAAGGCAATCCAACAAAATAAAGAAATACTAGGGGTCCACCCCACAGATAAATTCCAAACAATCAAACAGTGAGCCGGCTTGATTTAACACTCTGATTACATAACCGAATAAATGTCAAATGTCCAAATGTGAATTAATTAATACAATGTCAATAAATTAAATAAATGTGAAAGCTAAAGCAAATCGAGATGAAACAAAAATAATCCGAAGCTCGATGTGAATGGGACGGCACGGGCAACATCCTCCAAGTGACCCAATCAACATAAACCTGCTAATCAGGAAACAATAATAGGAAACAGGGCTGGTGAGTACAAAGAAATACTCAGCGGGTATAAGACAGATGGTGCATGAACAAATAAAAGTATAGGAACTCAAAGGAATATAGTAATTCAAAGGTATACAGTCTCGAAGAAAGAATATACTCACCATCATATGATGACAACAAAGGTATACAGTCACTACTACAATAAGCACCCTACTCAAATGCACATTGTATCATGAGTAGTGCCAATAACAAAGAACATGGGTACAATATCTCAAATGCATATATCCTTAATAATCAATATAAGTACAGCATCTCCTATGCATGTACCATCAATAATCAGCATAAGTACAAAATCTCAAGTGTGTATATCGATAACAGTAACAATAATTGGGGTCTCGTATGTGGGCGCAATGCTCCACCACAGGGTATACAAATGACCAAGACACCCAGCTCATCAGCTGTGGACTGCGGGAGAAACGCTCTA
>JBBUKS010038214.1:0-10718 GCA_038050645.1 Hedychium gardnerianum | reverse complement strand
TAATTTCCGCTGCTACTTTGATTTCCGAACGAAAAAGAAAAGATTTTCGAACGAGATTCACTCCCCCCCCCTCTCTCGTCTCTAACGATCCAACAGACTGCACCATAAACTACCATCCAGGGAAAGCCAACATGGTGGCTGATGCTTTGAGTAGGAAATCTCGTGAGGTTCTAGCTAGTCATCAAGCAACAGTTATAGATTTGGTACAAGGTTTTTTAGAGTTGGGACTAATGGAACAAAGACAAATAGAGCGAGGGATTTTGGTCACCATGATAGCTCAGGCACCCATTATGGAACAGATCAAGGGAGCACAAGCTAGTGATTAGCATCTGCGGTATTTGTGTGGCAACGTGGTTCCAGGACAGCAGACAGAATTTTCTTGTGATGAGAGCGGTATCTTGTATTTTTGTGGAAGACTATATGTATCTGAGTCACACCCGGTCAAAGAAGACTTACTTCAGGAAGCACATCGATCCAGTTTCGCGATCCATCTAAGTGATACCCAAATGTATAGAGACTTAAAATGCTCTTACTGGTGGAATGACATGAAAAAGGATATAGAGGTTTTCGTGGCTCGATGTCTTGTATTTCAGTAAGTGAAGGCTAAGCACCACAGACTAGCAGATATTGGAATAGAAATGGGAGCATATCACCATAGATTTTGTAGTGGGATTACTCAGGTCACGGAAAGGTCATGACACAATTTGGGTGATCGTTGATCGATTAACCAAATCTGCATACTTCTTATCGATCCGTAAGAAAGATTCTTTGGATCGCCTGGCGGGGTTATATTGTAGGGAGATTACCAGACTTTATGGTATACCACTAAGTATCATTTTGGATAGAGATCCGAGCTTCACCTCCCAATTTTGGCGGAGTCTTCAATAGACATTGGGTACACAACTTCGTTTTAGTACAACATTTCACCCACAGACAAATGGACAGTCAGAGCACACTATACAGACACTTGAGGATCTGCTAAGATCTTGTATTATGGACTTCGGAGGTAGCTAGGAGGAACATTTACATTTAGTGGAGTTTGCATAAAATAATAGTTATCACTCAGCTATTCAGATGACACCGTTTGAGGTCTTATATGGCAGAGCATGTTGATCACCTATTTTATGGGATGAGGTTGGTGAACCACAGATTTTGGGGTCACAGAGTATTCAACATGATGTAGAGTTAGTACGCATCCTCCAATGCAGATTATCAGAAGCCAATGACCGACAAAAGAGTTAAGCAGATCGGAGGTGGAGACCTTTGGAGTTTATCATAGATGATTATATGTTTTTGCACATTAAAGGAGTTAGGAGGTTTGGACTGAAAGGCAAATTGGCTCCTCACCACATTGGGTCTTTCCGGATATTAAAGAGGATAGGTGAGGTAGCCTATTGGTTGGCACTATCACCAGCCCTTGTAGGTGTACATAATGTGTTTCATGTATACATCCTGAGGAAGTACGTGCCAGACTTTACCCATATTCTAAGGGACGTGTCGGTTCCTCTTCATCCTGATGCTACTTACGAGGAGGTTCCTATGCGTATTCTAGATCACAAGGAGCGCTGATTACAGAACAAAACCATTCGACTCATCAAGGTTGGATGGAAACATCATACTGATAAAAAGGCAACATGGGAGCTTGAGGATAGGATCCAAGCACAATACCCTCACTTACATAAGGTGCGTAAAGTTTATATTCAATACTTAAACAATTTGAACATGAGATTGTTTGATTACCACACCTAGATAGTAAATTTGGGGACGAAATTTTTATTAGTAGGGGAGAATGTTAAATACAATAATTAGACATAGTTAAATAATGAGCATTAATGAAGAAATAAATTTATAGAATTTATTTAGAATTTTTGAGAATTTTTTCGGATTTAATTGGAGCAAATTAGAGAAGTTCATGGGGATATAAATAATAAGCTTTTATAAAGTATGTTTGAAATGTCCATTTAACTAGGAATTGATTGAATCGATTAAAACTTAGGTTGAATTAAATAAACCTAATTATATAATTATAAACCTAAGTTATATATAAATTCCTATTTCTCTTTGTTTACCCGATTAAACCACTCGACCCCTTTCTGTTCTTCCCCCGATTCTTCCCAACTGTCGACAAGAATTCCTCTCGATTGCCCATCATCGTCACCTTGTCGCTGCTTGCAAGACGTCGTTGCCCTTTCTCCGGACGCGGCCACCACTGCAGCTGTCGCTGCCAGGCCGCAGACGCGGCCACCGCCGCTGCCAGACCCCTGCCACCACTGTTGCCAAGCCGAAGACGCGATCACTGCCACGTAGGTCATTACACACGTGTATGGTGTGCATCGTAGGTCTTTACACACATGTATGGTGTGTTTCATAGGTGTCTGCCCTATGTGAGTTTATTATACTATATTATGGTATATACCTATATGTAATGCTTACATATGTATGTGATGCTCATTTCATTATGCACTGCATACCATTACATGCTGACAACCATTGTCTCCCTTGTGGTCGAGAGAGTCATCAGTCATATTCCTACTAACTCAGCCACTTAGGTAGTGGTGTCTGGAGTGGAGTAGTTTGTCTTGTCGTGCCGCTCAACCACTTAGATAGTGGTAGCTGGAGCATCGTGCAGACAGAGACCTCTTGTTGTAGGTAGATAGCTACCCTACATCCTGACCACTCTGCCACTCAGAGCGTTGGTAGATGGAGTGCGATCAGTTATCACCATCCCGCCCCCCTCTGCCACATAGATGTCATGGTAGTTGGAGTGGTACGCCAGAGTGACCATTCTTTACATATGCATTTGATGTGTGTTACATATGCATTTGACTTCTGTTGCACTTGTATGTGATGATTGTGCACTCGATGGATGTATATACAGATATATTTATGACTCACCTATGTTTGTGTTAACTCCCATAGGTTGGAGTTAGGTTTTATACCAAATACTTGATTGTGTTAGAATGGTTAAGAGTAACTTTGTTTTACAGATAAAACAAAGTTCGGATTTAACTTAGATTCGATCGGCTGAACGAGCGGTTCCGTTGATCGATCCGACCAGATTAGCACAGGATCGAACAGACGCTGCAAACTTGGAAGAGCTTGGGATCAGTCGACCGATAAAATATGGTAATAATTAAACATCAAATTGAATTAGCGCATAAATGGTAAACGCAAGGATTAATCGACTGATAAGGCAAGATTTTTGGGATCGAACGGATTGGATTAGAGTAAAGAAGGAAGGTCGCGGGCTTCAATCAATGGATTGGAGGATCAACCGACCAAAAGGATTAGTCGACTGATCAATTTTTCAATCGATAGAACGCAGCATATAAAAGAAGCCCTCTGGGTCCGAGCCGATGATCACCTTCCTCTACACTTCTTTCTGTTCTAGCTACTGTTGTTCGTGCAAGCTATTACTACTACATCGAGAAGCAATCCGACAACCTACGCCAAAGTTTAATCTCTTGTTGTCGGTATATTAATTTCATACTTGCATATCACTTATAATCTACATACTTGTACTATCTTGCTTCCTCGAAAGAACTAAATTAGTGAATTAACTCATCGATATGATCCAAAGGGTTGTGGGTTCTTGGAGTAGGAGTCACCTAGGCTCCGAACCATGTAAAAGGAATTGTGTATCATTTTTATCTTTTTCCGCTGCTACTTTGATTTACGAGAAAAGAAAAGGTTTTGAAACAAACGAGATTCACCCCCCCCTATCTGTTACACCCCGAGAGTATACTTATCCGACGAAAATCAGACAGCACCTCCCCTGTACAGCTGAGAATATCCTGAATACATGATCACAAAATAGATAAAGAAATATACCCCACACGGGTATTCACATCCACGTAGTGTATTTTATGATAAAACATACCCTACACGGGTATTGCACAACCACGTAATGTAATAGATAAGAAAATAAATAGTAAAGATGGTCAACACGACCAAAAAATCAAAAACTTACTTTTGTGAGTTGGCCCGGCTTACGACACCAAGTACATGATTAGAAACAAAATCGAAATCCAGATACAAATAAAGAAATACAATACATGAGTAATAAACAAACGCGGAAGCTAAAATAAACTAACCTAATACGAAAATAAATCCGGAGCTCGATGTGAGAGGGACAACACATGCAGATATCCTCCAAGCGACCCAATTATAATCCTGCAAACAAGGAAAACAACAATAGAAGCAGTAGTGGTGAGTACAAAAGAATACTCAACGGGTATAAGAAAGATAGTGCATGATAATAACAACAGTAGGGGGTCAAGGAAACATACAGTCTCATAAGAAGTACTCTATCATATATATATATATATATATATGATCATGTACCGTACATAAAAACAACTCTGCAATGGTATAGTCCAACATCCCTATACAACATAACAATACAAGTATATCATTCTAACATAGTCATATAGTAGGTATAAGAACCTAACTCCAACACATGAGTGCTAACTCAGATACAGGTGAGTCAACTAAACACACACACACACATATATATATAAGTCCATTAGAATGCATAATCAGCACAATGCAAGTGCAACAAAAATCAAATGCATATGTAGCACACATCAAATGCATATGCAAAGCATGATCATTCCGGCGTACCTCTCCAGCTACCATGACATCTGTGTGACCGAGAGGGGCGGGATGGTGATACTGATCGCACTCCATCTACCACTACTTTGAGTGGCCGAGTGGTCAGGATGCAGGGTAGCTATCTAGCTACAACAAGAGGTGTGTCTGCATGATGCTCCAGCTACCACTACCTAAGTGTCCAAGCGGCAGGACAAAACATACTGCTCCACTCCAGCTACCACTACCTAAGTGGCTGAGTTGGCAGGAATATGATTGAAGACTCTCTCTACCACAAGGGAGACAATGGTCGTCAGTATGTAATGGTATGTAGTGCAAAATGATATGAGCATACATAGACGATGAAATGAGCATCACATAAAGGCAAATACCATAATACAGTTTCATAAACTCATATAGGGTGGTCACCTATGAAACACACCATACACGTGTGCAAATGACATACGGTGCATATCATACATGCATGCACCCAACTATGATACAAACCATACAAGTGCATACCACTATCATTTATAGATAATCAATAGAACGAGACTGCATGGATAATCAAAATAGACTAATTCCAAGATCAAGCATGTAAGTGTCCAAAGCAAGAAATAACATGAATAGATTTAAGGTAATCCAATTTACTTATCCAATTCGTAATATTCATGCACTAAGTACAAAGTACTATAAAGAGACAAGATTAGAAGTGCCTGCCTCCAATTAGGTCGTAGATTGTGTCAAAGTGTTCACACGTCCAAACACTTGTCCCGAATCACCGTCTTGTATCAAAGAACGTAAATTACCATCGAGTTTTGCTACAAACCCAAGGACTAAAACAAATCCTAAGCCATTTTAGGGAACCCCTAATTGAATCAACCCTAATCCTTTCCTTTATCCCTAATTCACATAGGCTTTTGTCATGCCAATTTAAAATACAAACTCCTACATTCTTGATCACTTAACCTATCACATTGGCATTCTTAATAATTCAAAGGTAAAATTATCTAAGAACTACTCATCTTCTTCCATCCAAATCCATTTATTCAAACTGATTACACATCCACATGAATCAATCCCAACATCAAGGAATTGATCAACTATCCAAACAACATGATGTCAACAAACCCTATCATATTACAATTTTAAAGTCAAATTCTAAAATACCTTACCCATCAATTTAGTATCCAATTTCTCTTTAACTCCTAACCTAACATCCTTTAATTATAGATGTAGGTATAGATATGAAATTAAATCCATACCACCATCCAAGTTCACTATTCCATTTTAATACGGTTTAATCATACAACAACCATTAATAGTCATACACCATGTTACACAATTCAAACTTATATCTCTACTTAATCACAAATCAATGAACAATTACTACACCAACTTCAAACACAAAAATCTCTAAAATCATCACCAAATTTTCCCTTTCCTGAATTAACGGGCTGCCGATGATGGAAATGGCCTAACACTAACCTGCCAAAACTCCCACAGCCAACACAAAAGCAACCCTACAATCACTCAACCAAAGCTTACACAAATCAGAAACTCCATGCTAACCTAATCCCCAAATAAGAACTATGAACCATTGCCTTACCTTCTGTTGGTGGCAGCCACAGGTTACATTGGTCGGAGCTAGTTGGTCGGCCGAAACAGGAGCTGCTGGAGTATAATTCTGTTGGAAAAATAAAAGCTACATTACCTACTGCTACAACTGAAATTAAAACTAAAACCAAGAGAGAAGGAGGAGAAATCTCACCTAGCCACCTCAATTCAGTGGTTATAGATCTGTGCCAGCCACAAATCTTGACTGAAAAGAAGAGTAGGTGGCCGAAAACAATAAATCTAGTCGGGAAACAAACTAGGCATTACTCAATACGGACACCAAATCGAATCATCTCCGACCATCACTTACCCCTTACTGATGATGGCTGCAAGAGATCACCATGGCCGCAGATGTTGATGATCAGAATAGGAGTAGGACTTGACCTTCGACAGTGGCTGTGGGATGGGTAAACCGATCAAGGGATACTCCTCTCCAATCGCAGCTTGGCCATGGTTGGGGCTACACTCCGCCGAAGAGGTCATCGACGATGACTAGGGTAGAGGGCTTGGTCAGCGATTGCGACGACAGCGATAGGTGGATCAAGGAGAATAGTCGATGACAGAAATCGAGAAGAAGAAGAAATGTCGAGTGGTTTCTTTGGGGAAGAGAAGGAGAGGAGAAGGCACCGGTCATGAGGATGTACGGCGGCGTCGAGTGAGGAGGAGGAGGAGAAATCGCGAAGCACAGTAACAAAAATCGCGTGAGGTGAAGAGAAGGGAGAAGGGAATAAATAGCTTAGGTTTTGATTAACTCAACTTAGGATTTTGTAATTAAATTTTAGGTTAATTGAGTTTATCAACTCCCAACTTAAATAGAAATTTCCTTAATTAATCCATATAAATTCAGTTTAATCCTCAATTAAATTTCCAAAAATCCCTAAAATTTCCATAGGGTCATCCCTTGATTTACATCCATTTTCTTTTCTTTTTATTTAATTGCCATAGTTAACAAAACCAAAACCTGATCAATTATTATTAATTATCAATATAATCTTAACTAAATTTTAAACAAATCAATTAATTTAAAACTTAAATCTAAATTTAAAATTAATAATAAACCTAATTGAACCTAAACCAATTAAACCTAATTATTCTAACTTAAATAATTAAGCTTACTCAATAATTACAACTTAAATCCAAATTAAATTAATAAAATTAATCTAAATAATCCTAACTTAGTTAATCTGAAACTTAATTAACTCAATTAAAATTTAATCAAATTCATTTAATTAATTTAACTTAATCTAATTAAAACTAAGTTAATCAATTAAATCTTAACTAATTAATTAACCTAATTAATGCAAATCAATTTAAAATTTAAATTGATTAATCTAAACCCTAACTAAATATAATTTAAAATTTGATTAACTAAATTGAAAAATCATTATTCTTCCTTAGTGTTTTATCAAAATTGTATGGTTTATTTAAGGACAATAAGGAAATAATTTTTTAGATGATTTAGTAATACATGCTTGGAATATAGGGAAATCATTCTTTTTTGCTTGAACTATAAGGACAATATTTACATGCTTTCTTTCTTGCTTAAGTATCTTTTAAAAAGCTATTGCTTAATTTTTTTAAAAAAAAATCTAGCAAAGTATTTAAAATATTTTTAATTACCTTAAAAAATTTTGTAGTCTATGTTTAAACATTTTTTTTAACTTGCAATTTTTTTAAAAGTATTATCGCTTCATTTTTGCAAAGTCTTTTCAAACTTGCCTTAGAAAAGTTTTTCAAAAACTTATCTATGTTTAAACCTTCCCTTGAAAAATATTAACTTGCAAAAACTTTCAAATCTATGTTTTGATTTCCCAAATATGCTTTCAAAATCTTCAAAGAGAGTTTTAATTTAGGGGGAGCATATTTGAAAATTCTTTATTTTAGAAAATTTTGTTGGAATACTTAAATTTTTTTTTGTAGGATCGAAGAAAGCGCTAGAGGGGGGGGTGAATAGCGCGTGTCACTTTTTCTCTTTTTTTTGAAATCTCGAGTACGCTGCGGAAATAAAATAGAAACAAACACAAAACACAATGGTTTTACTTGGTTCGCAACCTCGTGGCTACTACTCCAAGGTCCGCAGCCAGTTTGACCATTCTCGATGAGAAATCACTATTAACCTTCTTCTCGAAAGAGAAGAAGGTTCGTTTCTTTACAAAGGTAGGACTCGATAACAGTTTTACCGACCTTTAGAAAGATAAGTACAAAAGAAACGACAATTGAAATAAACACAACTAACTATGCGTTACCAAGTGCTAGGCTCGTTTGAGCTCGTAGCGGTGTCGTTATGTCGTTGTAGCTTGAGCGCAGTAGCTTTTCGCAGTTGTAGAAGCATAGAATTGAGCGTGGAAGTCGTCGTCGAAAGTTACTACAAGCTTCTGATCTAAGACTGTCACGCCCCGGGAGTATACTTATCCGACAAAAATTGGACAACACCTCCCCTGTACGACTAACAATATCCTGAATACATAATCACATACAAATAATAAAATATACCCCACACGGGTATTCACATCCATGTAGTGTATTAAATGACAAAAATACCCTACCCGGGTATTACACAACCACGGGGTGTAATAGATATGAACAATAAACAGTAACGATGTTCAACACGACTAGAAAACCAAAAACTTAGTATTGCGAGCCAGCTCAGCTTACGACACCAAGTACACGATTAGAAACAAAATCAAAATCCAGATACAAATCCATTAATACAATACCAATGAATTAATAGATGTGGAAGCTAAAACAAACCAACTTAATACGAAAATAAATCTGAAGCTCGATGTGAGAGGGACAACACAGGTAAATATCCTCCAAGCGACCCAATCATAATCCTGCTAACAAGGAAAACAATAATAGAAGTAGGGGTGGTGAGTACAAAGGAATACTTAGCGGGTATAAGACAGATAGTGCATGATAATAACAATAGTAAGGGGTCAAGGAAACATACAGTCTCGTAGAAAGTATTTTATCATATATATATATGATCATGTGCCATAAATAAGAACAACTCTACAGAAGTATAGTCCAACATCCCTAACAATATAACGACACAAGTCTACCATTCTAACCCAGTCAAGAACCAGGTATAAGACCTAACTCCAACATATGGTACTATCTCAAACATAGGTAAGTCAAACCAGTATGAATATATATATATATATAAGTCCATCAAAATGCATAATCAGCACAATGCAAGTGCAATAGAAATCAAATGCATATGCAAAACATGGTCACTCCGGTGTACCTCTCTAGCTACCACGACATCTGTGTGGCCGAGTGGGGCGGGATGGTGACACTGATCGCACTTCAGCTACCACTACTCTGAGTGACCGAGTGGTCAGGATGCAGGATAGCTATCTAGCTACAACAAGAGGTCTTTCTGCACGATGCTCCAGCTACCACTACCTAAGTGGCTGAGTGGCAGGACAAGACAACTGCTCTACTCTAGACCACTACCTAAGTGGTCGAGTTGGCAGGAATATGACTGAAGACTCTCTCGACCACAAGGAAGACAATGATCATCAGTATGTAATGACATATAGTGCAATACGATATGAGCATCACACATAGATGAAATGAGCATCACATAAAGGCAAATACCATAATATAGTGTCATAATCTCATATAGGGTGGACACCTATGAAATATACTATGCATGTGTGTAACGACCTACAGTGCATATCATACACGCATGCACCCAGCCAGCAGTATAATCAAAGTAAATCAACATAAGCATCACATGAAATAATTTCTATGAAACACATCATATACATATACAACGACCTACGATGCATACCATACATGCATGCACCCAACTGTAATACAAATCATACACGTGTATACTACTATCATTTATAGATAATCAATAGAATGAGACAGCATGGATAATCAAAATAGACTAATTCCAAGATCAAGCATGTAAGCGTCCAAAACAAGAAATAACATGAATAGATTTAAGGTAATTCAATTTACCTATCAAATTCATAATACTCATGTACTAAGTACAAAATACTATAAAGAGACAAAGATAGAAGTACCCACCTCCGAAAGTAGAGTGTCCTATAGAAAATCCTCAAAGTCGACACTCCGTCTTGTATTCGGAGTCTATAAGCAAATATACGAAAATTACTCAAATGCAAAATCCATCCTAGTAATATTATACAGATTAAATACCTAATTAATAGGTCGAATGGATATAATTTAGGTTTAGAGATTCGTTACCCTAATTTCATTAGTAAATCTCCTAAACCCAAATATCAATTTCCAAACCCTTAACCATATGAAAAATACTTAATTATCAAACCGCTATACCAAGTTCTCATCCAAGCTTCTAAGATTAAACAAACATCAAATAACTACCCAAACTAGATTTCATGATATCAATCTAAACAATTCAAGCTATTCCAGAACCACTACAATTCCAAAATAGAATAACAATAACATGCAAGTACCAAAAGTAACATAACATGTCTTGTATTCCATTTCTAACCAACATCACCAAACTAATT
>JBBUKS010038195.1:0-10719 GCA_038050645.1 Hedychium gardnerianum | reverse complement strand
AATGGAACTCGAACTCCTTTCGAATTTTAACTGATGTTGTTATTCTTTTCCGATTATATGATATTTCTCTTTCTCCCCGTGTCTTCCATTACTTCTTCTATCCCAAAAAAATGGATGATGGGGTATTTTTCTTTTCTACCAGAACCAAGGTTAACCTTTTGAAGCACCTCCCCACCTCTCATAAGGGGTGGAAGCCCCAGTTCTTTTTCATTAAACCCCCTAGCCCTATGTCCTGGCCAACTCGATTGCAACCCCGGATGCCTGAGTCTCTCTCTTTGAGGAATCATCACTTGGAGCATGGTTTTCTCCATATTTCTGAAAAATGAAGGACTTGAGTTTTGACAAGACTCTGCTACTGGAAGAGGGTCTGCTGCATCTATTCGGGCTAAGTCCCGTCCCGATGCCTCTATGTGCTTCTTTCGGTAAGATTTTATATTCCTCATATCTTTAGTTTCTAACTGAAAACTTTATTTTCTCCATGCAACTGCTGTCATGTTGCGAGCGACTTTGAACAAGGCAAGGGTGCCATCGACGGATGAGTTGGAGGCGCACTTTGTCAAGATTGTCGACCTGGCAGAGGAGGATGCACGTCATCAGGAGTGGGCTTCCCGCATTTTAGCGCTACCACCAGCCGGGACGGTTGCCCCTCATGCTGCAGTACCACTAGCTGTCGCACCGCCAGTCGTCCCCCCTGCCAATTGTTGAAGTGGCAGTCTCGGATGAATCGGGGGCTCCTCTGCGGATAAGACGAAAAAGGCATCGGTCCCCAATGCATCGTCCATCCATGCAGTCTCGGCAGACAAATTTGATTTCTCCTTCACAGACCCGAACCTACCCTTAGGCTCAAGGACCTCTCGGGTAAAAGTCCCTTCCAAGAGCGGCCCCGCGCCGTTGTTCATCCATCTTCCAGCGCCTCCGGCTGAATATGGGGGCCACCTAGTAGAAAGTGTTGCTCTGCCTCCTCAAGCCACGACGCCTTAGCCGAACGTGGGAGGTACGTCCCATCCTCCTGCCTGCTCCCTCTCTCCAGGTTGTCGGGAGGGCAAAGAGTCTGTGATTATCGTGGAGGAGGTCTCACGGAGTTGGTGATGACGGTGGTGGACCATATGACCAAATTGATGGTATTTGGCCAACGCTTTAGCGCCGGGAGATGATCGCCCGGGTGATGGAATTAGAGGCGCAACTGGCGTTAACCCCATCTCCTGATCTTGTGGTTGGCTTGCGGACTATGGCAGATGAAGCCTTGGCGGAGGTTGCTTGGATGAAGAATTTGGCTGGTGATCCAACCTCTATCCAGGCGGAGATGGTCCGGTTGAGGAGGATGAATGCGGACCTATGCCTGGAGAACATGCAGGCGGTCCCTGACCTGAGTATTGAGAAGTATCGAGTTGATTCTTTGGAGGCTGAGGTGCATGCCTTGAAGGAGGAAAGAAGGAAGCTGCGGAAGCAGAAGAAGAGGAGGATAGAGATGATGAAAATCACCCGGGAGGTCCAAGCTAAGAAACTGGAGGAGGTGAAGACCCAAGCATCTGCAGCACGAGCCGATCTGGAGGTTGGCTGGGAGGTACTGAGGTCCTTGAACGTGGAGCTGAGGGCAACTCGAGCCTCACTCGAGTTATCTCAAGAACTAGCGGAGGCCCGCCTGAAGGAGATAGATCCCTCCGGGTTGCGATAGAAGTCAAGGCAGAGGCATTGTCGACCCTGCAAGAAGTGGGAGAGTCAACTAGAAACGACTCAGAAGCTTACCAGGTTTTGGCAGAGACCCGACTACAAGAACTGGAGGTTGCCCGTATGACTGCGGAGACTGCTAAGGCTGAGCTTCATGAATATCAGGCTAGGGAGGATGTCTGCTGGAATGTCAAGAAGAAAGAAGTCCTACAGTCGGAGAAATTCTACGACATGGTTGCCCTCCGTCTGATGCGGATGGTACGATATGGGATTGACGGTACCCTCTGACAGCTGCAAGATGGAGGTCACCTCCCTGCCGATGCACCCCTGTCTCCTATCAGCCGAAATCGGATCATCGACCACCTCCCTGTCGAAGACATCGCGGACTTCTCTTGATTTTTTTGTGTAATGTTGTTTTCAACTTCCTTCTTCAAGACTTTTTTGCAATCCAGTATAACGATGATCTTCTATAGTTTTTCCGGTTATAATGAAGTTTCTATTTTGATCCTTGTCGTATAAACTCCGATCCTGACTATACTGTATTCAGGGAAACTTAATCGGAGCCTTGAACGAGAAGGGGGCCTTGGCTCCGACCATGCCGCGTTGGGAGGAACTTTGGCCCTAAAGAGGACAAGGCGACACGAGGTGATATCATAGCTGGGAAAGTTCGATCTCGATAATGCAGCGGTCGGAGGAGGTTGATCCCTGAAAATATCATAATGATATGATATAAATTCGATCCTTAGATAAAGAAAAGATTGATATCAAAAAGTTTAAAACAATAATAGATATAAATATGAACTTACCATAGTCTAAAAAGTTTAAAACAATAATAGATATGAAAATTTGTATACATGTCGATTGGTCCTAGATTTTAAAATAGTATTTATTTTTAATGTTCTTTTATGAAGCATCCACAGTACGCAAGGATATGAATGGGAACTGAGAAGCAACTTGGAAAGTAGAAAAAGAGTTACTATTTTTTAAATAAAAATACTACTTTAAATTAATTAGTATTTTAAAAGTATCTCCCAATGAAAAAATATCTTTTTTATTTAATTAATTAGCTAAGCATTTATGCAAAACATCACTTTGTATTTTCATTCGTTTACTCGCCTAACAAATCCTGATCACGTCGACAAACGTAGTCGCAATAGAAATGATGACCGGGGATAAATTGATGATCCTAATAATAACTAATTTTTTTTAACAAAAGATATTTAATTTTGCATCAAATATATATAATTACAATAATAAATCGAGAAAATAAAAACAGAGATAGAAAACTTGCAAATAGAGGTTCTTCAGAACCTTGTGCATCAGAATAGAGGGCATAAAACCTGGAAATGGATTCAAAACCTTATGCGTCAGAATCAAATTCAGTATACCCTCCAATCCACTTGGCAGAGGTTCTTCATGAGCAGCTTGGTTTTTTTATGGGAAGAACTTCAGCTTGAAAGGAGCATGGCCTCAAAAGACTTTGATGAAGCAAAGAAGATTACATTTTTGATGCCTGATGCTTATCGCATTAAGTTGGAAAGTGAACTTCCGCCCACATTTTGGAGAAAACAGCATTTGGCAGAGGATGCATCTGCTGAACCCGTGAGGATAAGCAAATCTCCGTTTCCTCCATAGTAATAATATTGTCAAAATACTCCGGCTGGAGGCGGCCTTTCAGGAATCTGGAGGCAAACTATATGAGAAACCAATGCCATATTTGACTAGAAGGTACAAAAGATCAGCCTTGGCACAAGAAAATTATCAAACTTAGCAGAAAAGGGTTGTGTCAACCACTTTCTCTTTGCAGTTGATGTTGGAAAAAATGCATTTAAAACATATATGCAAATGTATGAAGAAGCTGAACATGCATTAGCATAGCTATCAGTATTTGAACAAATTGCTTTACTTTAAAACTTTTTTAAAAAAAAAAAAAAACTCATGTCTCTGGTTCACTGAATGCAGTAGCCAAGGAATTGAATAGCTACTACTAGGGAATGGTGGACAAGGAATGGAAGGAATAAATATTCTTTTAGGAATCTCTTCATGAATTTCTTTGTGACTCAATCACACTGGTTACTGACTTAGTGGTCCTCCCTCTTTGTTTGACTAGTTCATTCACCCAACTGACTCATTCAGCTGGACCTGCCTAGCGTATTGACTTGATTGGCGTGTTTAGACCAGTTGAAGCCTACCAAGACCATCTGAACTGCTCAATACGATAGATTTGTCTGGACAATCGAAACCATCTAGCCGACTCAACTCGACCAAAACCAACTCAATCTACACGTCCAGATTGGCCAATCAATTCAGAAATAAAGTAGTTTGATCAGCTTGACTAGTCAGCTCAGCCTACTCAACCTAATTTGCTGATTTAAAATAAAAACTTTTTAAATAATTTTAGAAAAATGAAGCAGATAAAGAATAACTATTCTTAGAAGAAAGGAAGGAATAATTATTCTAGGAATTACAGTTCCATGAGAACTTGTCTTCCAAGTTTATTTTTACAACCAAAATAGGAACACATTCATCTGGAATAGGAATAGAATCACTATTCCTATGGACCAAATGCACTACAGATTTTTGTAAGAGCAGAACAAAGTTTTCTAGATTGGCAAATATGCTAGTGGCATAGATTAAGCCAAAGTTATGCTAAGGCACAATGACAACTCAATCACTATCCTTAACATTAAACTAAAAAAAATTAAGAAAAACTGAAAATCCAGGGCATTTCAGAAATCATTTCCAAGAATAAAGCATACCTCTCCTATCTTCCATTCTTCCTTTCTCCAAATACTATCATCAACCCCAAACCTGTGTGAGGAAATCTAATTAGACAAATTGAACAATAATTACTATAATTTGAATGGCACTCCAAATACTAGCATCGAAAAAATAGAAGTACCAATGATATTAATAAAACTAACTCCAACAACTTGATCGCCGATTGGGAACACTGTATGATTATCTATACTTCTAGTTAATTACCTTACTGCTCTGTAAGGTACCGTGTTTTAGGAAATTTTTGCGTACACTCTAGACCTTAACTGCTAGATTACTGGGCAAGTAAATCTAAAATGAGTCAGAATAATAAACCATATATTAGAATTATCATTGAGTTATTGCTGTTTATAGTAAATGTATTATGGGTTTAGCCCTACAATGGGTATTTAGTTGTCGTATAGATATGGTGGAAGAGTCTACTTTTGGAAGTAATAGTGAAGTATTTTTCCTCTTAAATATAACATTTAAGTCCCATGCAAAGACGGAGTGGCAGACCACCCTTGTTCAGAAGATCTGCAGTGATTGGTTATTTTAATGTTAGCATGCCCTGTAGAAGCACTATGTACTACTGGTAGATTACTATTTGCCCAGAGAAAAATATTTTCATTCGTTTTTAGGTTGTGTATTCGATCTACAGTGGTCAGCTCCTATTTTGCATGTTTCTAAATAATAGCAACGAGCAAGCAAGTAATGTGATTATTAATTATATCCATTCTCTTTCCTTTAAAATAATAAATTTAATTAATCTCATTAATTAATTCTATGATTAATTCTAAAAATATTAATAAAAATTTATTCAAATGATCAGTATTTTCCTTCCATTAAAGTTATCTTTCCAGGTATCATTCCGGTATTGGCAATGACATCTACCTAAATTGACTTTTAATTCAGATAATACATAGTAAATAATAGGCAAGGGGCATCGGTTAGATGGAGAAAAAAAAGATGGCAAACATAATATTCCTCATGCATCGAATTCCAATAAATTATCACGCTAAGTGATCACTAAAGAATTACACAGGAACAATGTCCTGTGTGCAATGCTAGTAATGCAAATAAAATGCACAAACTTACTCATCATCACTTGAAGGGGTACCAGCCCTACTAAGTACTAACAGAATTGAGTTGTTGACTATTTGTGCCACCAAAATTCTGGGGAGACGAAGACCCAGTAGCATTACAGCAAAGTTAAATGAAGAAACGCTTGAATTTGGAAATTTTCCAGCTGGTTGTATTGGTTGCTGACCAAACAATCCTGTATTGCCGAAACATGAGCAATCAAAATGGCAAAAAAAAATCCAGGAGTAATGAAAATAGAAGGGGATGGAAATGAACAGTGTTTCCACTATGAGAAAAAGAACTGCACAAATTCCTATCATACCCAGGACAGACTCTGTAACAGAAGTTGAATCATTTTATACAATGGATGATTAGTGGTATTGCCAAAATAATGAACTTGGACCTTTCATTTGACTCCAAATTCAGATATTTAACTAGAATCAAAGATTAGAATAGCCTATATGTTTCTACAAATTCTGTTCTAGAATGAAAAATATAGTGCTCGAATAGACTGGACATCATATTTCCAATCAGAAAACATAGTTTTCCAACCTTAGTTCTTTTTCAACCTTCTTCAGCTAATCAAGACTAAAATAATTCAAGAAAAAATAGGAACAAAAGAGAAAAATCCCAGCAAAGAATACTTGAAAAATTATGATCAGAAAAAAAAATTCAAAGTTTTCACAAAAAGAGAAAAAAAAACGTTTGACATTTTTCACCATTGCAAATTAAGACTTGCATAGCAATGCTTATATGGTCCATTCACCTATTCAACAGGTCTGAGATAAAAATAACATGAAAGTTTGTTTTCTCTTCCTATGCCATTTCAAAAATAACCAAGTAATTCGATTAGAAACTGAATTTTACCTAGTCCAACTGAGCGAATTTTGGAATGAAGCTACTTTAAACAACGCTGAATATCATTATTCTCAGTGTTATGCACATAGCCATCTCAGTTACTTTGCTCACTTCAAAACCATTTAAAGATATGTTTAATTCACAACTCCAACTACTTTTCACTATCCAGGCAAGATGGTTATGCGCTCACAGATATACATAGTAAGTTTTAGTAAAGTCACATTCTAAAAACATGGTCAAGCAGAGTTGCACACACAACTCACTGTTAAGTCCATTGTTACACAAGTTCTCCTGAAATGGCTGGCAATATCACTATGGTTCCTGTATCCTCAACTTAGGTAGAAAGGCAAATTATTAATGTTTCAGATTATCAAAACCACCTAAAAAGGAAAATAAAATCCTTAGGTTCATTTAAAACATGTTTTAATACCACAAAAGAAGGTTCCTACTAATTTGCAAATGCACTCCCATAGTTTCTCAACCTTTTTTAAGACAACCTCTTGATAGGTTTGAAAGCGGATCTAATTTAGAACCTTGTATTGTTGCCAGAACTGTCAAAATACCTAGGACTGACTATAAAATGAAATTGTACATGACTTCAAACTGTATTAACTCATCACTAAATGCTGACCTTGACAAAATGAACCATTTTGTCCATGTAACTGCTCTTTTATTAACACCATAAAGGCATATAATTACCAATGAGTTAAACTGACTCCAATTTCAATAGAGAATTCTGTTAACAGACAACAAATCAAACTAGTAACCCAGTGTAGTGCAGATGAAAGTAAAACAATATATTGATGTGGTATGATGAGATGGTAAAAATTAGACAATAAAAATGGCATAGATGAATTTCAAGAAAAAAATGTATTGAATGGTTCAATAAGATGGTAACAATGAAACAATAAAAATGATATAGATGAACTTCAACCATTCAGCGTAAGGAAAAAACATATTATTTGCTGCTACAACACTTGAATTTCCAAATTTTCCATGACCAAAAGAACTTTGACAGGCTTTCTGGAAAGGGCTAGGTTGACCAAAATTACCGCTGGGGAATCCTTGTGGATCAGACCTGATAACAGGTACTGAAGGTTAAGGAAAATAGAAAGTCAGGGGAAAAAACAGGTTCTAATTTTAAAAACGTAAAGAATAACCTGTTCTCAGAGTCAAGATTAGTTGTTGCCTTTAGTTGATTAAAGCTTGAAAAAGAGCGGGCATTATTTGCTCGAGCATTTACAGATGATGCATTGTTCATGAACACAGGAGACTGATTCATCTGAGGCGAGCTTGAAATGGAAGTGGAATTCATCTGATGAAAACTAGGACTTTGTGAATCATATGATTTTTTCAATAAATTATCAAATTCATTCAACTTGGAAAGGTATAACTTCCTCTCTCTCTCAACCTGCACAGGAAAGTAGGTTCTTTAAGCATTTCTAGGCCACAAAGGGAAAGAAATGATATGCTCTAGCATGTTAGTTACATCTTAGTTTAGTCCCATATGAGAAATTATCAGCCAACATGGGAGGATGATAAACCTTAGCTAACGGAATTACTGTCAACTTGAAATTAAGCATTTATGAGCAAGTGGTTGGGTCTATCAAGTTACCGGTCAGTCCTCTTGAACAAATTATAATTTATTCTTGATATCAGAGCAAGCTTGACCGTACATACAATGAAGTGTTCCAACAAGAAAAGACCGTCAATGGGAATGGTACTTTCATCGGATTGGTGGTAACATGCTGTTGATTAGGGATTATACTATGCTATAAATTAGACGTTGGACTTCAACAAAGACGTCAAAACTTAATGTGAAAATTTTACCACCGTAGTTTACTTCCACATGGAACTATGGGTTAATAGAAGTATTTATAAAGCTTAGATGAGAGACCATTAATTAAAGTTTAAGCATTTCGGGCAAATCTCTATCAAGATAATGGATCAATTCTCTTATTTTGTGGATTTTATATAAAAGGGAAACTCTTGGTAGATAATTTGCAATTAACGGCTGATTATTGAATTACATAACATTGGCAGGAGTGTAATGTTGTTTACCACAGTATGTTCCACTGTACACAAACATTATGTTATGCCCCCTTCTCTATTTGTATACTCGGAAAAATAAAGGAACAATTTTCCAATTTTTGGTAAACATATTTAACAATTAGTTTCATGGCATTTGACAAAAAGTAAAGAAACTGTATCAAAATTTACTGCTTACTACAAATAAAGGGTTGTATCCTGCTAAATTGGTGATGCAATAATCATAATACAAGGACTTTTAAGCTTATAGGACCAGTTTTATCTACATAAATATGTTGTACTAAGTAAAAGCCTTAATATTTTAATAATAAATTGCATGATTGCCTAACATAAATTATAACTCCCATGCGACTTAAGTATAACTCATGAGATTGCCACCTCTTTCTAGTTTCTATATCCATGATCCTCTTCAAAATCAAAAACAAGCTTCTTATGCAATATATATATGTGTATAAAGATAAGAAAAAAGTATGAATGTCATGATCAAGAGAGTAAAGTTATTCAAAATTAGTCAGTTAATTAAGTCAATAACCATTCTAAAGTTAACTTGATATATATCTACATGCTCAGCAAGTTAATTCTTTAGTCTATACATGTCTGCAAGAGACTTGATATGAAATGACAGTATATCCATGAACCATTTAAAATTTACATATTTACATCTAATACAAAATTAGAGGGTCCTCCGAGATACAATCAACGTTTTCAGCTACTTCTGCTAAAGTGGTACAGATTATCATAGAAGAGACAATATAGAGTGGCTGGACATCATCTTATCTGTTAGTCAATGAGGCAATACTATGCACATCAGCAAGAATTGTTAAATGAAAGGCAATAATAATTATTTTGTAAATATAATGGTATCCATGTTAAATTGTTAATAACAGTGCAATTTCCAGAATATCGAATATTTGAACCTTTTTCTTCCCATTTTATTATCAAGCGATACTAATGAAATTTAATGGTCAACAACAATAACTAAAGCAATAAAATTGTGGTTTCTGTTATTTATGGTGGCTTGTAATTGCCGTATACATGTATCCATATAGTTTCAAGAATGTGATGGCTAAGCATCATAATGAATAAACCATAGTGTCACATCACATGTTATTAGGATACAAATATATCTACATAATTCATCCACAAGAACCAAGCTACTAAGTCACAAATTCATGAGAATATAAGAAACAAATGAGGTTGGGCACATACTCCTGAATGCCAAAAAATGTGAAAAAGGAAAAAAAAGAAGAGAAAACATCAAACAGTATATGCATGCATCCAAAGGTCTAAATGATTTGTGGTTGTGCATTAATGCATTGTAAGCAAGTTTACTAGGCTTTATCGGGTCCATATGAGTTTAAAATAACTTGCTACTTGTGATGGCCATAACAAGTAAGCTACCAAAGAGGTGCTTCATTCTTAAAATCGTTGATTATTTGTTTTTTGCAGATTCAGGATCTGTAATTGATAATAAAAAAAAGAAAACCTCTAAAATGTATCCTGTGCTAGGAAAAGAAAAGACCAAATTAATCATATGCTGTCATGGAAACACACTTGTGATCTGATGCTTGGGACTGAGCTTGAGCTTTTGTAGTAGTTACATTTGTAGCTCCAGACAAGGATAATCTTGTCCACTTGTTTTCAAATGGCTGACAGCATACCCAAAAATCAAAACCAATCATGGCTTGAAAAGTGAAAATCAAAATCTGATACAGAATGGCAGAACAACAGCAAAGAATCAGATTTTTCTTGGTGTCTGTGTACCAAACAGCCAGTATGATAAAAATTACAAAATCTTCACACAAAGGCAAACCCAGACATCTTTCATTGAAAATTTTAAAGAAAACATCCATGAACGCGATAGAAAGGGCAAGACAACATTACCTGGAGAAAGGGTATTGGTTTTATACCATAAACCCCATAAGATGGACAACATCGAAGTATCATAATCATGCACATATTGATAAAAGTTTGAGATTACTAACCGCACCTTTTAGAAGTAATGTGAGAAAGCACCTTGGCAGGAGGTTGGTATTTAGCTACGAAATTGGAGGAACCTTTCGGAGGGGGTGTTATTCTGTAATTGGGGCTTGTTTTGCACTCCAAAACCATAAGGATTTGACTTTTGATGCTAAGTAGTGTTTGGAAAATGTATGGTACTCTGGTTTCCAAAACCGTAGGGATTAGGTTTTGTCTCTTGTTGAGTTGTATGAAGAAATTTACAGCAAGATCCATATTGGCAACTGAAAAAAAAAATCAGTACTAGTTAAGTGGCTGGTGAATTTTAACCAATTAACATTTACA